>CM017470.2:5617517-5854079 GCA_007827005.2 Populus simonii | reverse complement strand
AACTAAACATTAATAAATAAATTAAAAAATAAAAAATGCTTACCTTAATAATGTTGGAATTAGATTTTATCTACAAAAATAGACAAAACAAAGAACACCAAAAAAAATAATCATAATTAAAATAAAAACAAATACATACCTTTTAAAACTACCACCAAAACAAAAAATCCTTCTAAAAGCTAAATATAAATGAGAGAAGAGAAAGGAGAAGAGGAGAGAGAGAGAAAGGGAGGAGGAGAGAGAATGGAGAAGAGGAGAAGAGAAGAAAATGAACAAAGTGGGGGGAGGGGCGGGTATATATAGCAATATTTCCGACGGAAATTAATTGCTGTCGGTCTGCAATTAATTTCCGTCGGAAATTAATTGAAATGCGCACCAAAAAGTTTGGAAATCCCGCCAAACTTTTCGATCCGTCGCAATCCGTCGGTAATTCAGACGACACGTGTCAGACATGCGTGATCCGTCGGTAATCCGTCGGTATTGACGTCGGAAATTCCGTCGGTATGTGCAGAACGTGTCACACCGTCGTGATCCGTCGGTATACGTCGGAACCTCGGAAATCCGTCGGTATATCCGTCGGTGAATGTGGCAAAATCCCGTAATTTTTTTGCAACTCTCTGTGAAATACCGACGGTTTATATTCCGTCGGTAATCCGTCGGTGAATGTGGCAAAATCCCGTAATTTTTTTGCAACTCTCTGTGAAATACCGACGGTTTATATTCCGTCGGGTTAAAAGGTAAATTTTTCTTATTTTTTTATGTAACCCTCTCAAAAAATCTTGAATTGCAATCTTACACACACAACACAATAACAAAGGCTGACCCTTAAAGAAGAATAAATATTTCATGTTTCAAATTATTACATTATAAAAATAAGGCTTTATAACATGTTTAGTTAGTCGGAATTTTCATCTTCGTCCTCTATTGAATTGTTATCATCAGCTTCATCGCACTCTTCAATTTCGTTATCATCTTCTTCAACAACATTCTTTTTTCCACTAGTAGAGCTCAGAACAACATTCAACTCCTCTGCGTCAACATCAACAAGACTATCGTTGAAAACACGAAAATTCGAATTTTCTTCTAAGTCAATCGACGGAGCAACTCGGTATGGTTCAACCAACTCACTAGCTTGAAAGACTTCATCTATCACACTTGTGTCTTCGTTCTCATCCTGAACAACCTCGACACGACCCTTGGGTTTTGTTTTTAAAACGGATAACCAATCAACTCTTGATCGGTCCTTTCTAAAGGAAGGGGTGTATGTGTAATAAACTTGTTGGCATTGCTTTGCGAAAACAAAGACGTCGTTTACGTTGCGGTGTCTAGCTTTTGAATTGATTTCAACGAGACCATAGTGAGGATCTACTCTGATTCCTCTGTCAGTTGTGTCATACCAATAGCATTTGAATAAAAACACTCTATTTTGCTCGCTATGATATTGCAGTTCGATGACCTCTTCCAATCTACCGTAGTAGTCAACTTCAAACTCACTAGAAGTCGATCCCTTAATACAAACACCGCTGTTGTATGTCTTTCTTCCATGCCCGTATTCTTCAGTATGAAAGACATATCCATTGACAAAATATCCATTATAGCACTTGACTTTTCTTTCAGGGCCCAGACATAGTAAAGACAGTGAAACAGCAGCACTACCTCCCATTTGATAAACCTAGCTTGTAAATTAAATACAACAATAATCAATAAACGGATATTATGTAACATTGACTACAATTAATTACATTGCAAGAGATAATGAGTTTGTGATAGGACTTACATGTGTTCTAAACCATGTGGCAAATTGTTCATCTTGTACTTAAAGATCTGGGATTCGGTCAGCTGTGAGTTATTGGACAGTAAGTATCGTCGATGTTGCCTGCAAGGTTGTTCCAAAGTATATGAGTGTATGGTATCACAAAACATAAATAGTACACTCTTGACAAAGTTTAAGTCGAACATCACTACTTATAAAAGGTCTAAGCTCATCACAGTTAAATAGGACATAATTGTGTGCTTGTCTGAACTCTATTTCAGACAAATATCTTCCCCTCACGGCATTTTTAGGTGTGGGTCGTCCAGGATTGGAGAATATTGACAAGTTCCCACTTGAATGCACTTCACCACCATCATCATGCCGTGGAACACGGTTTATCCTCGTTCTCAAATGAGGTTCGAAATAGTATGAGATAAATGTTGAGATCTCCTCAACAATATACGCCTCACATATTGACGCCTCAACATGCGCCTTGTTCTTAACCTTTTTTTTAAGATTGAACAAGTACCTGCATATATATATATATATAAAATTATCAATTAAAAACATTAAAATAAAAATAAAAACATTTAATTATAAATGTCATAGCAACTGTAATATCTAACCTCTCGAATGGATACATCCATCTGTACTGGACCGGTCCTCCAACTTTTACCTCAAACGGTAAATGTACGGGTAGATGCTCCATTGAGTCAAAAAATGATGGAGGGAATATCATCTCAAGTTTGCATATTGTCTCGACGATATTCTTTTCAAGCCTTTCAATGTGATCAACATTCAACTTGCTGGAGCATATGTCTCTGAAGAAATGACTAATCTCCGTTAGTGCATCCCATATCCCCTTTGGCAACAAATCACGAAAAGCTAATGGGATGAGTGTTTGCATAAACACATGGCAGTCATGACTCTTCATTCCATATAATCTGCATTCCTCCGTATTAACCAGCCTTGATATGTTCGAGGCATGTCCATCGGGGAAACGCAGACTCTTAAGCCATTTGTAGACTAGTAGTTGTGCGTTTTTCTCTAGCACGAAGCTTGCTCTTGGTTTTGCGACCCGTGACCCATCACAAACCAACTCCATATTTTTACGGTTACAGAACAGCGCTACATCCAATCTAGCCTTGATGTTGTCCTTTGTCTTCCCCTTCACATCCATGACGGTGTTGAAAATGTTCTCAAACACGTTCTTTTCAATGTGCATGACGTCAAGGTTATGGCGGAGAAGATTGGTCTTCCAATAAGGAAGCTCCCAAAATATACTTCGCTTCACCCAATTATGGGTCAAACCAAAACCAGGAAACTTCTGCTTACCTGATTGGAGACCAAACACAATTTCACCGTACTCTGACACAACATCAAACAATTCTTCACCGGAAAGACGCGGGGGTGCAACATCATTTTCAACTCTGCCAACAAAGAAATCCTTTCTGTTCTTTCTGTACCTGTGGTTATGTGGCAAGAAACGACGGTGACAGTCAAAAAAAGAAGCTTTACCCCCGTTTGTTAGCGTGAATGCCTTGTTGTTCTCCATACAATATGGACATGCTAGCTTTCCATGCGTGCTCCAACCAGAAACCATTCCATAAGCTGGGAAATCATTGATAGTCCACATCAAAGCCGCTCTCATAACAAAATTTTGTTTCCTCGAGATGTCATAAGTCAAAGCTCCAGAGGACCACAACTGCGTCAACTCATCAATCAACGGACGAAGACAAACATCTATATTCCTCCCCGGACTGCTCGGACCTGGTATGACCATAGATAAAAACATGAACTCCGGCCTCATACACATCCCCGGTGGCAAGTTATAAACCGTCAGTATGACCGGCCAACAAGAATAAGGAGCAGCAAATGACCCGAATGGGTTGAATCCGTCTGTACACAACCCAAGACGCACGTTCCTTGATTCAGCTGAAAAGTGAGGATGCATACTGTTAAAGTGTTTCCAGGCTTCACCGTCAGAAGGATGAACCATCACTCCATCAACCGCATGGTGATTGGTGCCATGTCATGTGCTCAGCAGTCCTTGGTGACATGAATAACCTCTGCAGTCTAGGTGTGATTGGGAAGTATCTAAGTTTTTTATATGCCACGAGAGTCTTCCCTCTACCAGTTCTGGGTTTGTAACGGGAATGCCCGCATGTCATGCACTCGGTCATCTCAGCATTTTCAAGGTAGTATAACATGCAGAAGTTAGGGCATATATCAATTTTCTGGTATCCTAAACCGAGGGGTTTCATCATGGACTTGGCAGCATAGAAGTTCTCTTTCAGCCTGTTCCCTTCAGGTAAAATGCTTCTCGCCCATTCAATAATCTTGTCATAACCGGCCTCACTCAACCCGTGATCTGACTTGATGGTGAACACCTGTGCTACGGCTGATAATTTACTGTGGTTCGTGCAGCCATCCCATAATGGTTCGTCAGAATCTCTCAACAGATCAAAAAACCTTGCTGCATCTGCATTAGGTTCTTCTTCTACGATTGGACATTCCCTGACATTACCTTCACTCATTCTCATTGCATCCATAACCATATTCCTGTAAGGATTACTGTTCTCATTTCCAACTTCATGCATGTTGCTAGCACTAGAAGTTGACCCAACCACCTGTTCTTCCATGCTCTCATCAGGAACAAATAGTTCTCCGTGAGCATACCAACACAGGTAATCTTCCATGAACCCTTTGGTTAGAAGATGCATCGTTACAACATCTTGATGCAGAAACTTTATATTTTTACACTTCCTGCATGGACACCTAATACCACCATCAGTAAAATTCCTCGGAATAGATGTTGCGAAATTAATAAAACCCTGGACACGTTACAAAATCCATCCTCCGCAATCCTTGAGGTGAGTCCCGATACATCCATGAACGATCATCCAGACTTCTATTGAACCTCTATAAAACATAACAAAAATATTGGTTTTCCCCGACATTATCCAACAAACTAAAACAACACTTATGTTAAATATTTATTATCAATTATCAACGTTCATACATACAAATTTATACATATATAAATTTACAGAAATCACAACTTCGAAATATAATTGATAACAATTAAACAAGACACTTAAACAAGCTATTAATTATTTATTCATCACAACGACATTTAATTCGGTTGTAATTCAAACAAAATTTCAACAATTTACAAACAAATAATTGACAAAATCTAAAACAAACGATAACAACTAAAAATTATACATTCATAATACAAGTTTCTTTGACAAATAACAATTAAACAAGTACAAACGTTAACAAAATACATATACTAAAACAATAAAATTCACAATTAAATATTAAAACTAAAAAGGATAGATTACTTACAAAAAATGATAAAATCTACAAACGGATATTGTGACCACGTACAAGATATAGAAACTTGAGTGCTCTTGTTGAGAATAGTGGAGAGTTTGGGATGGGGTTTGGCTTGCAGTTTGGGAGGGGAGAGGTGGGATGGGAAAGAAGAAGAAGGAGAAACAGAGGAAGAGAGTGTCGGCAGATGGGTGCATATAATGGTTTTTTCCGACGGAATCACCGACGGAAGGAATCCGTCGGTGATTCCGTCGGTGATGCCGTCGGTGACAGCGCCATGTCACTATACGGCTATCTCAGTTTGAATCCCTCGGTAATTTCCGTCGGTAAAATCTCCTGACGTCACCACGCCGTTGCATGTTTCCAGACGAACTGTATACCCCGTCGGCGAAACCGTCGGTATATACCGATGGAATATTTCCGTCGGTATATAGAGACGGAATTACCGACGGAATAAATCCGTCGGTAAATACCGACAGATTTGGAGACGGAATTATTTCCGTCGGTATAAATTACCGACGGAAATTGTCCGTCGGTAATTCCGCTGCTTTTCTCCGGTTTCTGGTAGTGACCGACGCGTCTGTTTCGTCAGTAAATCCGTCGGTAATTATATTACGACGGAAAACATTACCGACGAACGATTCACCGACGGATCATTTCCGTCTTTGATTCCGTCGGTAATACTGTTAAATCTTGTAGTGCTATTGATAGATAGATTCATAAAAAAAATTTTAATTTGGATTTATTTTATGTTTTTTAACCAATTTAGAAATGTTTTGAATTGATAAATTAGTTTATTAGGTTTACTTAAAAAAAACTTCAACTCAATTTCTCAGCCACTACTTTAATGATCAGAATCCAAGTAAGAAGATAATCATAATCTGATTTATTTAAAATAAACGATTCACATGTCATCTACCTTTTAGAAGAAAAAAAGGTCATAAGAGTGGGCTAGGTCAAGTAGTGCCATGGGTCCTAGGCCTTCTTACATTGGGTTAAACACATAAGCCCCAAATACTCTTTGGCCTAAAAGCTTGACATTTTCTATAATTTTTTTACATGAAATTCATTATAGAGTAAGTACTTAACATGATTTTTAATTGCTATTAATTTTTTTTCGTAGTTCTTAAATAATATTATGGTTTTTTATGAGAATGTTAACATGTTTTTTTCAATATTATGCATTTATTATGCAAAAAAAAAACAAAATCTTCCAATATAAACCTAAAAGAGAGAAAAGTAGAGAGAACATGAGGAACAAAAGAGAGGAGCTGCTGAGGGCAGCAAACTAAAGCTTGTCATTTGCAACGACTGTAAGGGAAGTGATGGGTGTGAAAACCTGGGAGTTTAGTCGAGTTGATGTTCTGTTCCTCCAAATATGTAATTTCTTATTTCTCCCTATCTCAATAAGATTATCTTCTCCTGGATATAGTTGATTTGTCGTGTAACAATCCTAAATTTTATACAATCGAAACATTCTTAACAGAAATTAGGGTATTTTTTTTTCAGCCAAAAATCCAGTAGAGGTTACTCCATATTATTAATAGCAAGTCATCGCCTAAACACTTTTAACATCCTAGAAAAAAATTCCAACATTTATCCTACTATTTGGGACTTCTTTAGCCCAAACATAAGAACAACCTCTTATTTTCTTCAATATCCACTCAAATAAAACAAGTATTATATCATTCGATGCATATTACGAATAAAAGACAATTAAATTAGTTACATCATAATTCAAGACACGTATTCATTCCTAAAAGTAAAAGTATATAAAAAAAGAAGTACAACAAACTTATAGATATGATTTAAAAACAATTACATTAGATTTATCGTCCATAATTAAGTTAGATATGTAAATACATTTTTGTTTTTGGTTGCGAATTATATTACAAAAATATTTTTTCCTCCAAATAAATTATTTGATTAAACAAAAAGATACAAATTCATGAATCTACTACACGACTTAGTGTTGCGAGAGTTGAGAATAATTGGGAGGCTTAACCTATTGGTTAGCCAAGCTTTTCTATATATATATGTGTGTGTGTGTGTGTGTAGAGCAATATACAATAGTAAATGGTGGGTTACAACACAAGAGTATGGCTACATATTCTTATATAGTATATTTTCTATAGTACATTAATATGCCTCCTCAAGTTGAAGGTGGAGGATCAACCTGAAGCTTGAATCGAAAAGCAGTAAACGGAGCAGTAGGAAGCGGCTTAGTAAAAACATCGGCAAGTTGATCGTGGGAGGGATAAAACGAATCTGAATCTCTTTCTTCGCAACCCTGTCTCGTACAAAATGATAGTCAACCTCAACGTGTTTAGTGCGAGCATGAAAGATAGGATTTGCAAATAAGTAAGTAGCATCTAGATTATCACACCAAAGGGTAGGAGCAAAGGTAGAGAGAATCTGCAAATCTCGTAATAGATACTGAAGCCAGATAACCTCAGCAGTGCCATCAGCCAAGGCTTTATACTCAACCTCGGTGGAGGAGCGAGCAACTATTCGTTGCTTGCTAGATTTCCAAGAGATAGGAGTCTGACCAAAGAAGACGAGATAACCACCTGTGGACTTGCGATCATCAGTATTACCTGCCCAATCTGCATCTGTAAAATCATGGAGAGCGAAGGAGGAACTGTGAGTGATATGTAAACCATAGTTGGTCGTACCGCATAGATAACGCAGAATGCGTTTAACACCACCCCAATGAGAATCTGTAGGAGCATGCATAAACTGATAGACTCTATTAATAGCAAAGTAGATATTGGTCTTGTAAAGGTGAGATATTGGAGGGCATTCATAATTTGACGAAACCGTGTAGGGTCAGAAAACAGAGGATCCGGCAATATTCATAATTTGACGAAACAGAGTATCAACCGATTTACAAGAAGTCATACCCGCTTAAGTGAGAATGTCAATAATATATATATATATATATGCTGGCATAGCATCAGACCCATAGCAGTGGGTTGAACCTCAATTCCAAAAAAATAGTGAACGACACCTAAGCACGAAGTTTGAACTCTGAACTCAGTAACTGGATTAGGCGATGAAGCACAATAGAGTTGCTACCCATAAGCAGAATGTCATCAACATAAACCAGAAGATAGAAAATATCAGCACTAATAGACAAGATAAATAAGGAGGTGTCAACCTTGGAAGCAGTAAAGCCAATAGAAATCAGAAAATCACTCAGACGAGTGTACCATGCCCGTGGAGCCTGTTTTAAGCCATATAAAGACTTATGCAACCGGCACACATGAGAGTGAAGAGCAGAGTCAACAAAACCTAGAGGTTGTTTCATGTAGACCTCTTCGGTAAGGACACCATTGAGGAAGGCACTATGAATATCAAGTTGATGAACTTTCCAATTATGAGACCAAATGGAAAACACTAATCTGACTGTTGCATGCTTAACAATTGGACTGAAGGTTTCAGAATAATCAATGCCTTCCTGTTGCGTAAAACCTAGAGCCACCAAACGTGTCTTATACCGTTCAACACTGCCATCCACACGGCGTTTGATCTTGTACACCCACCGGCAACCAATAACATTCATCGAAGGATGAAAAGGAACCAAGGACCAGTGTGATTAAAGTGTAATGCCTGAAGTTCATCACGCATTGCACAATGCCACGCCTCATATCTGTCAGCATCAGAGAATGTTAGGGTCTCACAAGCAAGTGAAGACAGTACCCGGCAGTTGGGTGCAGCAGAGGCTGCGGCAGACACTACTAGAAGAGCAGTCTTTGGCAGCCGCGGACGAAGAACCATCGGATGCTGATGATTAGTACTTAAAAGTGCATTCTCATTAAGGCTTTATATCATCATATTGCACTAAAGTATCATTAAATTCCCTAACTAAAGCATGTTTTATAATAACAAGTCTGATATATATATATATCTTTAATTTATGGAAAATGCTTGTTTTGAATGCAGGTATATCTCACAATTCAAATGATTGATTGATGTGATTAACTATTAAAATTAAGAAGACAAAGAAAGGGCTAAGAGAAGAGATGCTAGTTCAAACTGGAACACCATTCAGTTATTGGATCATAACTAGAGTTGTAGACCTTGGATTTAGTCTACTTTATATGGATGGAAAGCTAAGACATAGACCTAAAACTTTCATGCGGAGTCCAAGAATCAATTCTGCCATTTTCAAGTTTAAAGCTTAGCAACAACAGAGAAGTCAGAATCTGTCCTGCAGCTCAAACACTGTTCGGTTTTTAGTTCATATCTTGAGCTCTAGAAGTCCAAATGAGCTCTGGTTTTTTTTGTTGGAAAGCTAAGAAAATTGCCCACAGCTTTCATGGAACAAATGGCTCAAATTCTGATGTTAGCAATGATGTTTTGGCCAACCAACAATGTCAATAACCAGCAGCCAACAATGTAAAAAACCAGCAACCAAATCAATTGTTGGCCACCATCTAAATAGTTTGTCAACCAATCAATAGTTCCAAATTTTAGCCTATAAAAGGAGGCATTTGCCATGTATTTAGTCCTCTTGGTTTTCAGATCAAGATCATGTTCTTGCTTTCTTTCTTTGTATCTTTATAATGTTCAAGTTTTCTTTCATGCTATATTAATCTCTTGTTTATGATTTTTTTCATTTCCTTTCCTATATTTAGTTAACTTATATCATGTTTATATTCTTATATTGTTTATTTATGTTTTTGTTCTTCATTATGTTTAGCTAAGTTAATTATGTCAAGGTGAAAAGGTTTCACTAATGATGTTAGAATATGTATAATATAAACTCAACATGGACTTCAATGTTTATATCAAAGAAAGTTTGCCATTAACATGTCTTATCTTTTTATCTTACCAATTTGTAATACCTTGTTTAATGGTTAATCTAGATTTGTGTTGTATAACTCTTGGTACATCAAATGCTTGATCTTTCATAGTCTTCGGTCGACATCGTTATTATGATAGGAACTTGATTTGTTGTTAACATAAGCTAGCAACGTGAATGCCTAATGATATTTATAAGTATGGTGTTACTTAGATAAGATGATTAATATGATCATGTTAATAATTTATAATGAGTTAATAACAATAAATCATCCGAATGGAACCTCCTTTGTGTATGGTTTCCAATTGAGTAGAGTTTATATTATATTTATTTGAAATACCATTAGTGGATCCTCTAACCTTGACATTTGTTTTATCATTGTTTAATCCTTACATCCATATCACATCCCAAAACTCTCTTCAACTCCTTTTCTGTTATTATTCTCTTCAAATCTTTATCTTTTTTTGTAATTTATATTGTTGACCTCCCTATTCGACCCCGGTTTTGCCGGGTTATTTATTACTTTGACACTCCTGCACTTGGGATAAGACATCAACTTTTTGATCGTGTTAGCTGACGAGCAGTAGACCGAGGGGCAGAAGGATTTGAATTGGGGAGCTACAAAAGAGGACAAGAGGAGAGATCAACACAAAGTTGCAAACCTGGAGGAGAAGCAAAGGAAGGACCGGAGCTCACAACAGCAGAGTCAGGAGAGCTTGCTGCAAAATCAGATGGGGCTGCAATAATAGACTTGGAAATATGCGACCCTGAAGGAGGTGAACCTGTTCCTACAAAATGATCATTAGAGAAACATGCAGATGGTGACAGAGGGGTAGGGCTGGGTGGCGGTGGTATGGTGGCTGACAGGGGTGGGGGATGGCGAGGCTGTTTGGGTGGTGCTAGAGGTGTGGCAGAGCTGCCGGGGGGAAATTGTAGGGGATGAGCAAGTTGGGCAAGTGTATGGGCTGTGAGGAAGTAGCTGAGGGTCTTGCTAGCTGTTTAGAATCTGCAAAAGGAAACACATTCTCATGAAAACGAACATGACGGGAGACATATATACGTTGAGAGGCAGAATCGAGACAACGATAACCAAGGTGTGAGGAACTATAGCCTAAGAATACACAAGGAGAGGAATGAAAATCCAACTTATGAGCATGATACGGATGCAGAAACGGAAAACAAAGACACCTAAAAGTATCTAGAAAATCATAATCAAGAGTACGATTAAATGGACATTCAAAAGGAGACTGATTTTGGAGGATAGGAGTAGGCATGCAATTGATAAGATAGACTGAAGATTCAAACGCATAATTCCAAAATTGTACTGGAGCACTACATTGACCTAAGAGTGTAAGACCAGTTTCGACAATATGACGATGACGACGCTGAACACTACCATTTTGATAATGCGTATAAGGACAGATTAATCTATAATGAATACCAATAGTTTGAAAGAAACTGTTTAATTTATGATATTCACCGCCCCAATCAGTTTGAATAGATTTAACTTTAAGTGAAAACTGACGTTCAATAAGTGTTTGAAAATGTTGAAAAGTGAAAAAGACATCAGATTTGGCAACGAGCGGATAATACCATATATATTTGGTATGCACATCGACAAAGATAACAAAGTAAAAATTAAATCAAGTGGAGCAGTATTTTTGTGACCCGTAGGTCGCAATGACAAACGCGAAGACTTGCCAAGCGGACAAGCTTAACATTGAACAAGTGACTGTCTAGAAGTACATATTATTTTATTTTTGAAAACTAACAAATTGAAAATACGAGACATAGGATGACCCAATCGAGGATGCCACAGATTAGCAGTGGCAGAGACGCAAGGAGACCAATAAGCTTGAGGAATAGTGGTACCAGAAGACTCCGAGAGAACATAGAGATCATCATTGTTCTGACCAGAAAGGAGCACTACTTGAGTGGTAAGATCCTTTACATAAAACACAGAGGTGTGAAATTCAAAATAAACATTATTATCACGACAAAATTTCTGAACAGGTAGCAATGGTTTGGTAATGTGAGGAACATGGAGAACATTAGATAATGTAAAGGTGCGTTTAGGGGAATGTAAGATGGTATGGCCAATATGGGATATAGATAGACCTTTACCGTCACCAATATACAAATGATCATTACCAAGATAAGATGCAGAATCGGTCAGAGTCCCAAGATCAGGAGTAACGTGCTGGTTTGCACCATTATCCGGGAACCAGGTAGAGGCAGAAACCGGACCAACAGCAAGATGGGTAGAGGGCTGATAACCACTGCTGTGAAACTGAGCACATTGCAAGGCTGTGTGGTCGAAGGAGAAGCATAGCTGGCACTTGACGTGCTGCTCAGAAGATCGGTGAGGAGGCCACTGTCCACCAACAACAGGACGTCTGCTCTGCTGCTAGTGATTCTGCTTCCAGTCCGTGGGAGCAGAGGAAAAAGGGCCATGAAAATCAGACCTGCCATATCTATTGTACCTATTGTTGTTGGAGCGCCAGTTGTCGCGGGAGCAACCTCTGTTATGGCCAAAATAGGAGCTGGTTTGCTGCTGTGCAAGATGAGCAGAGGGCAGCAAATATGGTGTAGGCAGCAGAGGTGGATTTGCAGCCAAGGATGGAAGAGAAGACTTATGCAAACTCATGAGTAAGAAGGTGGTTGTGAAGGTCGGCGTATGACAGCGGTTCTGCCTTGGTCACGAGACTAGTTACCAAGTCTTTAAACTTACCACGAAGGCCACGAAATATATAGAGGTTGAAGTCTTCAAGAGAGAGGGGCCAGCCAGCAGCAGCCAATTTATCAAACAATGACTTGGCGTGCTGCATATATGTAGTAACTGAAGCATCTCCTTGCCAAAGATCTTGAAAAGACCATGGAGTTGCATAATGCGAGAATTTGATGGAGAAGCGAGCGCTTTCTCAAGAGTGCGCCAAACACAAGAAGAAGTCTGACAATTAACCACAAGATGTAGGACGTCCAAGGAGAGGGAGGAGAGTAATGCGCTTAGAATAAGCTGATCCTATTGCTTCAAACGGAGAAAAGAAGGGTTAATTGCTGAAGAAGAAGCATCAGAACCGTCAGAAACATGAGAGGAAGGGCATGGCACTTAGCCATCGACAAAGTGGAAAACACTTGACCAAGAAGATATGGTTTCATCTGCATTCGCCAATAGAGATAGTTTGTGGTTGTAAGTTTCAACAAGACCACATGATTAGTGTTGGACAATGAAACGATAGAAGGAGTCGTTGTCCCCATGATGTGTAGGGGAACGACAGAAACATGAGAGAAAGAGCCAAGGTTGGGCTCTGCAGGTTGGGGCTGCTGCTAGTGGGAGAAAGAACCAGCGGCAACAGCTTCAGAGTGGCTGGCTGGTTGGGCTGCACCGCCATTTTGGTGGGGGGGGTAGGCGGCAGTGGCAGCAAAGCCATTTAGGAGAAGAAGAAAAGATGTCGGGTGCAAGGATGAAGAGGAGAAGGAGAGTTCTGACGACATAAAGCTCTGATAACAAGTTGAGAATAATTGGGAGGCTTAACCTATTGGTTAGCCAACATTTTCTATATATATGTGTAGGGCAATATACAATAGTAATGGTAAGGTTACAACACAAGAGTATGGCTACAATATTTTTTATATAGTATATTTCCTATATAGTACATTAATAGCAAGATACCTAAAAATTTATTTAATATCAAATGCAATCAACTTTACATTCAAAGGTAATTTAATATATATATTTATGTAGCATAATTATCAAATGTCAATAGTACAATTTTGAGTACACACCAAAGTCATCTTTAACCTAAATCGGGCATTCATTTTATTACTAAAACATTGGTTTTTTAATTGTTCATTAACCAGGACACTAATTTCATTCACCAGAAACTTAGTTTCCCCAATCGCTCAGTGATCCCATCAACCAGGAAATTAATTTCTCAAATCACCCATTAACCAGGACATGAATTTCATTAACGAGGGAATTAGTTCTCCAATTATTTTCTTGTTACATTTTTCTATTAAGATCAAGATACAATTAAAGAAAATTATGACTACTACTTAGATAATAAATTAATTCTCCTTAAGGTGTTGAACACCTGCCTGATGTTTGCGTGCATGAAATGGTCTCTTGTTGTTAAATAGGTCATGTGGCCTCTTTTGTACCAGCAGAATCAATATATCATTTGTCATTCATCCACCATAACAGTCAATTTTATTCTCCATATAGATTTTGAATTCTTAATTTAATCACATTGAAAATTCTAAATTTTTACCATGTATAATTGTCACAACCTCACATCAAGTGTTTCATCCATCATAATTAAACATACATTTTATGCTAAATTAAATCAAACAATAACCATCTCCCTAAATAAACTCAAAAGAACCAAAGAAAACTAGAAAAAAGATAAATTTTTTTTCAAAACTGGACAATAACAAAAACGATCTAACCATTTTGACAAAATAGTCCGATTGTTTTCTTAAATTGGTCTAGTCGTTTCTCAAAACAACTAGACTATTTTTTGTTCTAGACAATTTATCTTTTCTTTCTCTCTCTAGCCAAATGTAACATTAAAGAAGGAATATGAATAGTTTTCTTCTCATTTGTATAATTTTCCACAATACTTCAACATTACACAAAATCCTACAATTCTCAACAAATGACAACATTCATAATCAAAGCATGAAAAACTAGAGGAAAAAAAAGAGTCAAAATATTATAATTTTTTTTTTTGTGACTATTTGCTCTAAGGCTAGACTAGAGAGATAAATAGCTCTCAAGTGAATGGAAACGGTAATGATAAATTAAACTACTAAGTGATATATCCTACTAAGTGAAAAGGACTACTAAGTGAAAAGTACAGATTGAGACCCTTGTTAAAAAATATTTTATATATATTTTCAGATCATTTTGATGTCCTGAATCAAATTAAAATGATTTTTAAAAAATAAAAAAATAATATTTTAATTCATTTCTAAATTAAAAACATTTTGAACCGCAAACATTACTACAATCTCAAACATGCTTTTATTCCAAAAAATTATTGTTAGTGCTCTTGTCGTGATTGAGTATTTCACAAGTAATCCTTTAATATAAAACCTAACAGCTGGCCATCATTAAACCATTAATCACTATTGATGGATCAAGATTCATAAATTTGTTTTTAATATTTAATAGAAAGATGTTTACTTTTAGCATAAGCCCATAATAATCACGAATCCAATTAATGAGCCCATATCTAACACCTTGTGGGCTCGGGCGGCATATTAGAGCCCAACACCTTGTTGTGGGCTCGAGTGCACAACACGAGCCCAATGCTGAGATCACGCGTAACACCTTTTGGGCTCGAGTGGTGCTCTTAAGCTCAGTCCCAAGGGTTGTGCCTGGTCTTTTTGGGTCATTGTCTCTTTTTTTAGCCTATTAATATGGCTTGATGTTCTTGGACCTAATGAGTGTCTTAAACTCAATTTACTTCCCTCATTAATGCATGTATAAGAGATATTTTTCATCTATTAATGCACGTATAAGAAATATTTATCCCTCATAATTATTATCATTGTAAAATTATTCTTCAGCTCCTCCACTCAAGGTTACAAATACCCCTTGAACCTAGGTAAAAGGTTCAAGACTTTACATTCAAAAGACATATATATTCAAAACAAGAATCAATTTAATACTCCTTTTCTCTATAAGATTACCTACTTTACCATTAGAGGGTCTTCAAATCCCCTAAAAGAGAACTTTTTGTAGGTATCCAGAGCATTCATCAAGAAACAATGTGAAACCCTGGAAATTTATAATTTAAATATGTAGATGTGTAAACCATCATGTAAACGTAAGACTGAAGGTGGTATGATTTCAATGAGTGATGAAAACCAAGATTAGAAATAATAGATAAATAATGATATATAATGAAAGGGATGACCTTCATAAAATGAATTTTGATTTAGAATTCATAAGGACAGAGAAACTGGTAATGTATTTTGATGGATAAAATAATGAGAAAAATGAAAAAATATTTCTAAGAAATAAGTGAGGTAATAAAGAATAAATTATAATAAAGGATAGTGCAATGAAATGGGTAGGACTGAAGGTGCAAGCACAAATTAAAAATTAGTGATGTTATTTTGAAACGATAATAAGCCCGATAAGTAAATAAAGGTGGAAATTCTAAAATGAATATATTAAAAAATAATAAAATGACCTTACAAGTTTAGAAGGAAAATTGATATGATTTTATGTGAAGATTGAATAAGAAAATTTGGATCGTTGACGAAAAATTCATGAACTGACCAATTTTACATTAGAAAGCAGAGCTCTCAATCCAATCATCGGATTGGGATGAAAGTTTGCATGAAGTCTATTAATATGTTTTCATACCTTGGTTAAACATCTCATCCCAATCGGAGTTCGGTAAAGACTAGCGATTTAAGTAGAAATAAACCAGATAGTTTACATGAAAAATAAAATAAAATACATAAAGGCATAAACGAGGGATAAAATTGTAATTATGGGAAATGATGCCTATAAAAATGCAAAGAGGCCACCATTTCAAAAAAGAAGAAGGTGAGAGACAATAGAGAAAATTCGGATAGAGAGAGAGAGCTGCAGATTTTGGAGAAACCAATAATGCTCCGGTGGCCATATCTCTGGAATCCACCATTGGATCATGCTACATTTTTTATATATTGTTCTTCTCACACTCCTCTACTAACTGACTAAAGGGATTGGAAAGAATACAATCCTTTTGACAGAAATCATCATTGGAAATTTCCTGGAAAACAAAAGTAAATACACCTGCATAGCAGTTTGGTCGCCGATCGATTTATCTCTCTTCTAGCTTTGGATCGTTCTTATTCTTGGATATGTGGTGCATCGAGATGTTGCCTTCATTCTGGATGGTGGAGATCGGAAATGCATTGTCCGGCAAGGTTTCAGACATGTTGAACAGTAGCTCGTCCATTTTCAGGTTAGCTTAGTTTTATTCAGATCTAGAGAGATCCAACCGTTGGATCATTTTTATTTTAAGATATATTGTGCACAACTCTATGATATATAGTCTATCCGTTGGGTTTAAAACAATAATCAAAGGTGGATGACTTATTGCTTTTCGAATCTATTGCTTGTTTTGGTAAATTTTAGTAAGCTTGATTAAATACATGTTTTGATGAAATTAAAATTATGTGGGTGTAGGGTTTATGGAAGATGTAATGACAAAATATGTTCTTGTTATTAGTATTGCTATAGATTAATTGTGTATTCTTTAGATGAGGGGGAAAATGATTATTGTGTAAGAATAAGAAGGAAAATTGCTATATGAACATGTTGATTGAATAAAAAGCTAACTTATTGGCTGTGTGGATATGAATGGGGTGGAACCATGAAGAAATTGAAATGAAAAAAATTTGAAAAATAATGTAGCAAATTTATGTCAACATTTTTCAACCACCACCACTTTTCAACCACCATCACTTATGACAATACACTAAAGTCAGCTACAATATTTATTGTAGTATTTAGCAGTTGTTTGGTATTTATTGATTGCTGTCAAGGCTTTCATTTCTCCTATAAATGGAGACAAAGAGAGAGCAAGAGAGAGTAAGTGTGTAGTGAGTGCAAGTGCAACTGTGAGAGTGAAAAGGAGTAGATTTAAGAGAAAAACCTAGTGTAAGAGTGAAACACTAGGTTTTGTGGGATTATACTAGGTTGAGTTGAGTGTTTGTATCATTCCTCCAATAATATACAATCTGCTGCCTCCGTGGATGTACCCGGTTTTGGGGAACCATGTAAATCTACTTAATCGTGTCTTATTTGTGTTTGCTTTCGGTCCCGTATGCACAACAAATTGGTATTAGAGCATTAGGGAAGCTAGAACACTGAAAAACATGTTTTTCATCTCTCGGTTCAAAGTTGCAGAATTTGCAAAGTTCTCAGATCTTTATTTTGACCACCTGAGGGGATTCCTCTCGTCGATATGAGTCCGACAATATAAAGATCATCGAAATTGGAGTTGAAACGAGCCCTGTAGAGCTCGCCGAAGGTTCGCTTGAAATCTGCCAGAAAAACCAGAAAGTGCCAGAATCCAAGCCTAAGAAGACTGCCATGTCATCCGACATGTTAACGCTGAGTCATCATCCATGTCATCAACAGATGTTCCACGATGCCATATCATCAGCCACGTCATCTAAAAAGTGACGGAATATTCTCTTGACAGAATAAGAATATTCCATTCACAGTGACAAAATATTCTTTAGTAGAGACAAAATATTCATTTGTAATCCAGAGACGTCCTAATGGCTGATATTCTAGAAGAAAGATCAGCGGGGAATGCTAGTATACCTCCACAATACATCCCGGTATCGAGTACCAAATTTGATGTCTCACGTGCGGCGTCGCCGTGATCGTCCACCACTCAAGGAAAAATGTATTGTGGTCTATCTGGCAAATGTGGAGAGACAAGGAATTCTTATCTCTTACCAGTGGAAAATTTCAATGGGAGTCGCCACTTAGAGTTATTTTTTTTCTCGCTTTTTCTAATTGATTTTTATTTCGATTTCTTCCTTCAACATTCGGTTAATTAGAAATTAGACTTCATAATTTTTTTAATTTTCTTTCTATGGGGTTATCCCAGTCTCATAACTTGGATCGCGGGTTTGGTAGATTAACATGGGTTAACACGGTTTATTTTTTTGGATCCTTTTTTAATTGATTTGTTTTTCAATTTCACCCTCCAACAACTTAATTTGTTTTTTTTTATTATTTAGTTTTTTCTTTCTAATATTAGGTTGTTTGGGAATTGGGATTCATAATTTTTTTTCTATTTTCTTTCTGTTTCGTTATCCTTATCTCATGTATTTAGTTTCTTTTTCTCTCAATTTCAACCTTCAACATTAAATCTGTTACAAGTGGGGCTTTATAATTTTTTTATTTATTTTTATAAGGTTATCCTGATCTCATAAGCTTATTTACAAGTTTGGTAGATTAACTCAGGTTGACTCGAGTAGTTTTTTTTTGTCTTGTTTAAATCAGCCACTGAATTCTCCCGTCCTGGTTTGTAAGTGATTTCATAGTGGTATCCCAGCAGCTTTGCCACCCATTTTTGTTGTTCTGACATTCCAATGCGTTGCTCCAATAAATATTTGAGGTTGCGCTGATCTGTCTGGATATAAAACTTCCAGCCCAATAGTTATGATCGTCAAGTTCTGATGGCTTGAACAATGGCCAACATCTCTCGTGCATATGTAGACCACGACTGTTTGGATATCCCCAAAGCTCGACTCATAAAGGCAATTAACTTGCCTTGATGAGTTGAACAACACCAATTCCATCTCTTGAAGCATCAGATTCAATAACAAAAGACTCATTAAAGTTAGGCATAATAAGTGTAGGAGTTGAAGTCATGGCTTGTTTAAGAGCTTGGAAGGCGGGTTCAGCCTCTTCTAACCAACTAAATTGCCCTTTTTTTAATAGGTTTGTAAGTGATCGGTTCAAGATGTTGTAGTCACGAACAAACTTACGGTAGTAACCTGTAAGGCCTAAGAAACCACGCAATTCAGAAATATTAGTAGGCCTAGGCCAATTTAGCATTGTTTGAATTTTTCCTTGATCAACTTTGACTCTATAAGAAGTAACAATATGACCCAAGTACTCCAATTCTTCCTTGCCAAATGCACATTTGTTGTGTTTAATGAAAAATTGGTGTTGCCTTAAAATTTCAAAAGCTTGTTTAACGTGTTCAAGATGTATGGTCCAATTAGGGCTATAAATTAAAATGTCATAAAAAAAGACTAACAAAAATTTATGAAGATAAGGTTGAAATATGGAGTTTATAATGGCTTGAAAAGTGAATGGTGCATTACAAAGACCAAAAAGCATGACTAAATATTCGTAATGACCATTATGAGTGTGAAAAACAGTTTTTTAATGTCTATAGAGTGTACCCATACTTGATGGTAGCCATCTCGAAGGTCGAGTTTAGTAAAGTAGGAAGCTCCATGAAGTTCATTTAGCATATCACCAGTCATTGCTATTAAGATTAAGGGCTCTATAATTAGTATAAAAATGCCATGTGCCAATTTTTTTTAACCAATAAAACAAGAGAGGAAAAAGGACTAGTGATGGATCTTATAAGCTTTAATTTTAACATGTCATGAACTTGTTTTTCAATTTCAGTCTTTTAAAAATAGGCATACTTGTAGGGTCTCACATTGATGGGTTCAGTTCCTTCCTTTAGAGGGATGCAGTGGTAATTGCTTAGGCTCCTGAAAAATTTCCTCAAAAGCTTTTATCAAATGCTACATATCTTAGTGTGCATCATGTTGTGGTTTCTCTGTTGTGAGTTGTAGGCAAATAGCAAACAAAGAATGTTCTTACCTTAACTCTTTAGAAATCACTTTTAAAGATGCAGATTGAATGGGATGTGCATCAATCCCTTGTAACTTGTGGTTTGGTTTTTCCACTGGAATTGCATTGTCAAATCTTTCCAGTTGCAAACCATTGTTTCCAATTGCTCTAGCCATTGTATGCCTTACACCAAGTCTAACCCGACCAATGACAAGGAATAAAGAGTAAGAGAAAATAAGATACCTTGAAGTAAGACCGACACAAGCTCAAACCTCCTTTGGCATTTTAATGGATTCCCATTTGCAACTTCATGTGTTGAATGGCCTAGTTGGAACCACTGGTAATTGTAACAAATTAGAAACCTTCTCGCTAATAAAATTATGGGTATAATTGTTGGCATGAGCTGTACAAACCGAGAGACAATAGGAAATTATAGCTGTAATAGTCACGTTTGTCTTCTATTTATGTAAATCCCGATTGTCATGGGATCGTAATTGTTTCCTTTCCAAATACAACTAGGAAGGCTGTACATTTTGATATATATATCCCCTGTTTCTGCAATAAGAAGATACAATTGAATTCTGCAGAAACCCTACTCAAATTAACATGGTATCAAAGCATAGATCCTTAAATTGATCTATTGCTACAATGAAAGTTGCTGGAACCAATAGCAACATACGATAATGGAGAGAATAGAAGGAATGGAAGCAGCACTAGCAGAACTAGAGCAACCAAATACGACTACAAATCTTGAAGACCTTATGGCAAGAATGACTCAAGCCATAAACCAGAATCAAACACAGACTCCAACAGTAATGCATGATATTACTGCAACATAGATTGGTATCAAACTCGATGGTACCAATTATGCTTTATGATCCCAAATTGTTGAGATGTTCATCTCAGGAAAAGACAAGTTGGGATATATAAATGGTGATCTTCCACAACCAGAATCGAATGACCCTTCGTTTAGGAGGTGGAGGAAAGAAAACTCAGTGGTAAAAGGATAGTTAATTGGCTCAATGAACCCATCCTTGGTCAGCAACTTCATTCGATTCCCTACAGCTAAACAGGTATGGGATTCAATTGCTGTAACTTACTTTGATGGGATTGATACATCTCAGGTGTATGATCTAAAGAGGCGAGTAAATAGAATGAAACAATCAGGGGGACCAATTGAAAAATACTACAATGATCTCCAACGCTTATGGAGGGAGATTGACTTTCGTCGTCCAAACCCGATGGATTGTGTTCATGATATACAAAAATACAATACTCTCTTGCAAGAGGATCGGGTGTACACCTTTCTCGATGGATTAGATGACAGGCTTGATAAAATCAGGAGTGATGTGTTGCAATTGAAACCATTTCCAACTGTAGAACAGGCGTATGCCCATGTCCGGAGGGAAGACATAAGGCAGGCCGTGATGCTGTCCAACAGAGGAAATATTCCAGATGCTGCTGCAATGATCTCTAGAGGTATGAGAACTGGTTCACAAAACAAATTTACATTGCAGGTAGCCAAGACTGGAAACTCCTCTTCACACGGGGGGAAATTTAATCCTGCAAAAACTAAGGGCCATGAGGAAGGAGGAAACAATGGATGCTCTCACTGTGGGAACGTGAAACACACCCGTGAGATATGTTTTAAAATACATGGCTACCCCGAATGGTGGACAGAACTCAAGGCACGAAAACAAAAAGAAGCTGCTGGTGGAACTGGAAGAGCAGCCATGGCTAATTCAGCCCCCATAAATCCAGAAGCCACCCTTTCACTCGTCCCACTTGTTGAATCAAAAGAGGACACGACAGCCTCTCTCGGTAATCCAGGTAACAATTCCAGAAATGACAGCAGTGCCTCACTTGTGTCTAACGCAGGCAAGAATGAAGACTGGATAGTGGATTCTGGAGCTACTAATCATATGACGTTTTGTCAAGATGATCTTGTGGAAATTACAGAGCCAAGGCGAAATAATATATTCAATGCCAATGGGGTTATGTATCCGGTTACAGGAGCTGGAACCGTAGATATATCATCTTCAATCTCATTGGCTAACACTCTTTTAGTACCCTCTCTTTCTAGTAAATTATTATTAGTGGGACAAGTCACCGAAGAACTCAATTGCTTAGTGCTAATGTATCCAACATTTTGTCTTTTTCAGGATATTCTCATGAAGGAGATTATTGGGCGTGGTAC
Source organism: Populus simonii (assembly GCA_007827005.2). Lineage (NCBI taxonomy): Eukaryota > Viridiplantae > Streptophyta > Magnoliopsida > Malpighiales > Salicaceae > Populus > Populus simonii. The sequence continues at coordinate 5,831,641 of CM017470.2, read as the reverse complement.
TAAGAGAGAGGGGTTATACTACATGGACGACTTCAGTTTTGGCAAAGTCAATACCATGAGTCGCACATCTAGCGCACACGAAGAACAGATTTGGTTATGGCACGCTCGGTTGGGGCACCCTTCATTTAGCTACATGAAACATTTATTTCCGCAGTTATTTTCAACTTTGAGTTACTCAAATTTCAGACGTGAAACATGCATATTGGCCAAGAGTCACCGTGTACCTTTTCCAACTAGCATGAATAAAAGTGATATTCCATTTACTCTAATTCACTCTGATGTTTGGGGACCTTCCCCTATTATAACTTTCTCGGGTATACGATGGTTTGTGAATTTTGTAGATGATTGTACGCGGATGACGTGGCTATACTTGTTGAAACGCAAGGATGAAGTATTTGGTGTATTTCGAGCATTTCATGCTATGATTCAGAACCAATATTCAGCAAAGGTCCATATTCTTCGGACGGACAATGGGGGAGAGTATATGAATCGTGATTTTCATGAATATTTCCAAAGAACTGGTCTCCTCCATGAGTCATCGTGTAGTCAGACGCCACAACAAAATGGAGTAGCCGAAAGGAACAATCAACACTTCTTAGAAACTGCACGAGCCTTGTTGATTGGATCAAATACACCTGGCCGTCATTGGGATGACGCTGTTGCTTCAGCTGTGTATCTAATGAACCGTATGCCCTCTAAGGTTTTGGATTTCAACACCCCATTACAGTTTTTGTCAAAACATGTCACTCTACCATCTTTACTACTCATTAAGCCATGTATATTTGGATGTGTTGCCTTTGTTCATTTGCTTAAAAATCAAAGGACCAAGCTGGAACCGTGTGCCGTTCGGTGCATATTTTTGGGGTATGGTACCAACAAGAAAGGGTATCGCTGTTATGACCCGAATAAAAATCGGGTGTATATAACAATGGATGTCATATTTGTAGAATCGGACAAGTTTTAGTCATCATATATATCAGCTTCTTCTCTTCAGAAGGAGACTTGGGATGAAGAGCAGAAGTGGTGGACGAGACAAATTGGAGAAACAGTGGTGACAACAGCTCCTACCGTAGTGACAGTGGCACCATCACAGGAGGAGGAAACCATGGTGACAACAGCCCCTACCATGGTGACAGTGGCGCCATCATAGGAGGAGACAGAAGCAGCTGTTACACAAATGGATGAAAATATGGTGACAGCGGATGCTGCTAGACATATAGAGGAAAAAACAGTAACAGGAACACCATCACCAGTTGCAGATAATGGACTGCATGAAGACATCATGGTTATTGACTCTAACGATGATTCCCCTAGTAGAAGAACCCCTCTTTTGGAAGTACCCGACAATGACAATCCTTCTCCTGAGAATATTCCTGAGCTAAGACCTTCTACATCACCTTCCAGCAATGTTTTGGATATTGCAACTAGTTATCACTTACCTTTCAGGAGTAACCATGGCAAAGCTCCAGCTCGCTACTCTCCTGGAGAAGCAGGGAAGAAATCCAAGTACCCATTTTCTAATCATATGACAACAAAAGGCTAGTCTGATCCTCTTATAAAATTTGCGCAAAAGCTATCTTCAAATCACATTCCTTGCGGAGTCCATGAAGCCTTAGCAGATCACAAATGGTCAGTAGCAATACAAGAGGAAATGGAAGCTTTGAATCGGAATAGAACTTGGGATCTTGTCCCACTGCCGGCTAGAAAAAAAACAGTGGGGTGTAAGTGGGTATTCTCAATTAAACACAAAGCAGATGGATCCATTGAACGATACAAGGCAAGGTTAGTGGCTAAGGGATATACTCAGACATACGGCATAGACTATCAGGAGACATTTTCTCTAGTAGCGAAGCTAAACACCATGAGGGTGCTGTTATCCGTGGCTGCAAATCTAGATTGGCCCCTACACCAATTTGACGTGAAGAACGCCTTTCTTCACGGAGATCTTAAGGAAGAAGTATATATGGATATCCCACCAGGCTATATGTCATCCTCCACAGGAATTGTCTGCAGATTACAAAGGGCATTGTATGACTAAAACAATCACCGCGTGCATGGTTTGGTCGCTTTAGCATGGCTATGAGAAAGTATGGTTTTCAACAAAGCAACTCCGATCATACTCTCTTCCTAAAATGACGACAAGGGAAAATAACTACCTTGATAATCTATGTCGATGACATGATAATCACAGGAGATGATTTAGAAGAAATCTATAGACTGGAGAAACATTTGGCCATGGAATTTGAAATGAAGAACTTGGGTGGACTCAAATATTTTCTTGGAATAGAAGTGGCTAGATCAAAACAAGGCATATTTCTATCACAACGAAAGTATGTACTTGATCTACTGGCCGAAGTTGGAATGCTCGATTGCAAGCCGGCGAATACTCCAACAATTCAGAATCAAAAACTTGGGGAGTATCCTGATCAAACCCCAACCGATAAAGAGAGGTATCAACGACTGGTGGGTAAGCTAATTTATTTATCTCATACTCGTCTAGATATTTCATACGCGGTGAGCGTGGTCAGTCAATTTATGCATTTCCCTAGTAAAGATCACATGGATGTGGTTGTTCGAATTCTTCGATACTTGAAATCAGCTCCGGGAAAGGGGATTATGTTCTCTAAGAATGATCACTTAGATGTTGCAGGCTATACAGACGCAGACTGGGCAGGAAACTTGGTAAACAGAAAATCCACATCAGGATACTTCACATTCGTCGGAGGCAACTTGGTTATGTGAAGGAGTAAGAAACAAAAGGTGGTAGCTCTATCAAGTGCGAAAGCCGAGTTTAGAGGTATGGCAAAGGGGCTTTGCGAGCTTTTGTGGCTCAGACGCCTACTCTCAGAAATTGGCTTTGCACCCAATTCAGAAATGAATTTATATTGCGATAATAAAGCCGCGATTGAAATATCTCAGAACCCAATCCAACATGACAGAACGAAGCATATTGAGATAGACCGACATTTTATTAAACAGAATCTTGAAGAAAAGGTAATTCGCTTTCCGTTCGTCAGATTAGAGGACCAACTTGCGGACATGCTTACAAAAGCCTTCTCAAACAAAAACTTTCACAGCTCACTTGACAAGCTGGGTATCAAAGACATTTCTACACCAACTTGAGGAGGAGTGTTGGCATGAGCTGTACAAACCGAGAGACAATAGGAAATTATAACTGTAATAGTCACGTTTATCTTCTATTTATGTAAATCTCGATTGTCATGGGATCGTAATTGTTTCCTTTCCAAATACAACTAGGAAGGCTGTACATTGTGATGTATATATCCCATGTTTCTGCAATAAGAAGATACAATTTAATTCTGTAGAAACCCTACTCAAATTAACAATAACCACTATCAATGAGGAAAGCCACCTCATAGGGTCCGATCCTAGCCAATACTCGCATTGTTCTGGACATTGTCCATCCTGTTAAAGCATGAAGTGATATATGTGGCTCTATTATGGTCTCCTCATTTGTCTCATCTTCAGCATTTGAATTATAGCTCCCTTCTAACAATAAGAGCTTGGGGCCTCGACACTTATGGTCTATGGTGAATTTTTCATCACAATTAAAGCAAAGGCCTTGAGCTCGCCTCCTTTGCATGTCTTTCCAAGTGAGTCTTTTCATTCATGAGTCTGGTGTGGTTTTTGTTTGTGCTGGAAAGTCAGGTTCTAGATGAATGAATTGTGGTTGCCGTGTGAATTTTCGTTGGTGAGGCTAAAAGCTTCCTTTAAGGAGTGTAGTTTGAACATCCGAATGCCTTCTGCAATTTCTGATTTAAGGCCTCCCATAAACGTCCCCACCAGGGCCTTCTATGTCCATCCTTGCACCCGATTTCCCAACCTTTCAAACTCTTTTTGGTAGTCTCATAATGACCCAACCTGTGTGACCCTTGATAAAGCTTCATCAAAATCTTCACAATCAACTGGTCCGAAACGAGCCCAAAGTTCTTCCTCAAAAACCTCCCATGTCAATTCTCTCCCTTTCTCTATGTAGGCACGACGTAGCTATTGTCACCATTGATTAGCTTCACTTGCGAGGTGGAATGACGCCAATGACACTTTTTGTGCTGCCATGGTACCTTGCTATTCGAAAAATTGCTCCACTCTGTTGAACCATTCAGTTGGATCATCACCAATGTATCTTGGAAATCCAAGCTTTGTCAACTTGGATGAGAACATCTATCTTCCTCCTTCTGCAGACTCCTTAAACTCTTCCTTATTGTGGCGAGAATGACCACTACGGTCATTGGTGTTACTGCTGAATGGGTCTTTAGTTGAGAGGAATGCCAAATATAGCTTATTGATGACTTCCTCCATGTGATGTAACTTGTCACTAAGACCGAGTTCCATCCAACTCACACTATCTTAAAATCCTCCAAGCCCAGCTTCTAAATTTTCAATTCTTTCCTTTGTTGGTTGCCATTGTAAGATATAGTTGTCATACCAATGATAGGTCCAAGTCAAAGCTATTACAATTGCTAATTAGATAAAATTCCTCTTTGGGTGAGTATGAACCACAATAATTTACTCTGAATAATCATACTTATTACTGCATAATGAAAGGGTTTAAATACTTAAAACAAGGAATTCAAATAGCTACAATTAACGAAATAATAGCTAACAACTATGGACCAAGCCTTCCAATGGAATGATGCCACCAAATCCTCAAGCAACTGGTGCTTTCTCCACATCCCCTGCATGTGGCACGTTTCTCCCCCTGCATGAGGGACGTCTCTTGCATGATTGATGTCATAAACCATGTATTCTTGACAGGAACACGTAGTGACCTTCTTGGTGGTTTATCAAAAGAGCTATAGACATTCCATTCTCAGAGTAGAGAAGCATCAAAGACAATCCTTACACGATCCCACTTCCAACAAAGAATATTAATTAACTAGAAATCGAAACATTGCTTAAGTGATAATCAGAGGTGAAGGCGATAAGTAGGAGTGGCGCACAGATGGTTTGCTCTCGGGGTTACAAGACCAAACGCCTCAGTCATGTCCAATTCCTCCGGCAACATATTGTTAGGAAGACAACTACAGTAGGCACCAAGCATAACTGCATATACATGATAGGGCCATACTTCTTTGCTAGTTGATGCAAGTCATAGTGAGGGAACTTCCCTAACAAATGTAAGCTACCAAATATAGGAAACCCTATAATTGGACCAGGGGGTGACTTGCTATCCTTGATCTTTCTTTTCGACAGCCAAGCTCGGAGGAAGAAAGCGAGCGGAATCAAGGCTAGAGAGGTTAATATCCAAGCCATGCTGTGTTTGATTTATTAAGTTGGGTTCTATGTGCCAGTGGTGAGCTGTAGCTAGCTTTTCTTAGTGAAAGCAAACCTAAATCCAACTCTTGCTTCATAAAGAGAAGACGCTACACATAGTCGTAACTAGGGATCGATGATAACAGGAAGAAGACAAACTGGGGATAAGTTCAATGTCTTTGTTTGTATCGCTTCTTGTTTTTTATTTTGAAGAAAGGGATCAATTGTCAATATCTGAACTCAATTACTTGTCTCAATTTGGTTCCACCAATTCTACTAGTAGGAGGAAATCAATCAAGAAAAAGACATCAATGTTAGTATAAAGGTGTGATTTCTTGCGTGTAAGAGTGGGACATTGACACATGAGATAATAAAGCTTGTTTATTTTTGTATTTTAAAAGTGTTCTTTAAAAAATTTAAATTTTTTTTAATTAATATTTTTTGGTGTTTTTATATTATTTTAATGTGGTGATATTACACTACAAGATTTCACAGTTTTACCGACGGAAAAATTCTGTCGGTGTGTGATTAGAAGTTCGTCGGTGATTTTTATACCGACGTCATCACCGACGGATTACGTCCGTCGGCTTTACTTTCGTCGGTCATTCCCCATTCCGTCGCTATATCGGTCGGAAAAACAAAAAACCATTTGCTGATGGTTTTACAGACGGAATTTGCGCGCCAAAAAAAAAGATTCCCGTTTGAAATATACCGACGGATTTTTAGTCCGTCGGTATATTGTGATTTACCGACGGAAAATAACCGTCGGTAAAGCTGTCGGTGAGTGTATGAAATACCGACAAAATATGTCCGTCTGTAAATTCGTCGGTAATTGTGGAAGCTACTGTTAAATGCGGACGGATTAATTCTGTCGGTAAGTCTGTCGGTGAGTGTTTAAATTACCGACCGAATTCATCCGTCGGTAAAAGCCTTGGTAATAGTTTTTTTCTTAATTTGTTTTTAAAAAATTATTTAGGATATATAATATAAAACTATATAAATTAATTGTAATACAAACCAATTATGCAAATAAAATTTATATTAAACAAAAAAAAAGTTAAATAATATTCATTACAAACTGAATATGTTTCAAGAAAAATATTAAATGAAGTTTGAAAGGTAAATAATGTTGATTACAAATTAATATAAAGATGATGGAGCTGGAGGAGGAGGAGGAGATCCTGGCGGAGGCTGGTGGTTATATGGCCAAAAAAGATTAGGCGCACATGTTCCGCTATTTGACAATTTCATAATCATTTCGTGAAGCTGTTCATAAGCCGCTTTTCGTTGTTCATGAGCCGCTTTTCGTTGTTCATGAGCCGCTTCATACTCCGCTTTTTGTTGTGCTTGAGACGCTTTAAGTTGCTCAGACTCCACTCTTTGTTGTGCATGAGACGCTTTGAGTTGTGCATACTCCGCTTTTAGGTTATCGTATTTCTCGGTGAGTTGCTGCAAAGCCACGAACTCCTTAGATTGGCAGCTCGATATTGATTGGGAGCTCCCAACGGTTGAAACACTACGGGTCGACCGCAAATTGTCGGCCGTAGTGTTGGAGAGCCCGTAAACCCGATTTTTATCGGGTCCACCTGACGAGCCAACCTCCATCCACAAATCCGGATCGAATTCCGGATGGGTCAAAGTATCGTCCTCGTATCTCTCCCTCAACCGATTATTATAGGTCTCCTGAAAATAAATAAAAAAAGTAATCATCATATTCAATACAATAAACATAATAACTTACAAAATAAAATGGTTGAACAAACATACCACGAAATGCTGAGCACGGTTATCAACGAACTGTTGCGCCCCCTTCTGGCGGTCTTGACTCCGCACGTGCGTCTCCACAAACAGCTCCATCGGGCTCGGCTCATGTCCAAGAGACGCAACCTATAATGAAAAAAGATATATTAACAACAACTGAATTTAACGATATATTTCATTTAAATTAATCTTACCATCCGTTTCGCATGTGCAGCAAACGGAACGGAGCCGCCAGTGTGCGTTGTCACCCCGCCATGAATTGGCCGATTCCGGTTGCCAGCACCAGACTGTGAGCGTTGTGTGAACCGCTCAGACGTCACATGCTCAAGATAGTGCTGCCATATATCTTCCGGGATGTATATCGGTTTTTCATCGTTCCAGCCTTGGAAACCCCTATCCCTCGCGGTTTTTTTTTGCCTTTTTCTGTGCTTCATACCAAAAATCACGCAACCTACTTCACGCAACCAAAAATTACATTTCGAAACATAAATTTTTGTCTAAAAAAATCCTGTATTGTTTTCGATCTTACCTAGTTGCCGCGTGATTTTCCCACACCCTCCTCACAACAGTGTTATGCTCAATGTCCCAGCAGAATTTGTGTTGTGTATAAATAAACAAGTTTAAATAAAAATAATAATTTATTTACAATTATATTAATAAGCTGAAAATTATAAATTAATACCAACCTCAAACCTGTGAAACCATGCATTGATTTGAGGCATCCATTCAGGATGCTTGGATATCTGACTCCATTGAAACAATGGAATCTCCATCGACGATTTAAACACCGATGATATTACTCGGGCGACTTTAATGTTTGTGAACCTGAAAATAAATGAAATAAATTCAATAGTGATTACTTCATAAATTATGTTGTAATTTTTTTTAAAAAAAAAACTAAAACCTTAACAAACTTACATTGAAAGGTCGTCCTTCCACTGTGCCTCGTACTTGCGGGTAAATTGATTCCGCTGCGAAGGCACGCCGCCTCTGCGCTGTGAAGTACCGCTGGAAGAGGCAGCATCGGTAGACGGCGCAGGTGGTGTAGGTGCCTCTTCTTAAGAGGCACCTAAGGAAATATCATCCTCGCTGCTAGACGAACTAGCTGTGACTGCACCTGAGCGACCAGGTCTGGTTTTCGTTCTACGCATCTACACAATTTGATACAAATAATTATATAATTAAATTCAAATGTAAAAAAAAAATTCGACAGCACCTCCCCTATACCGGATACTACCCAAATCCACAAACCTGCACATATTAACAATAGCCACAACCAATTTACCCAATCTATACTAATTATTCCAACATATTCAATTACTAATCCTAAGGTAAATTCAACATTAAGAATTACAATTCAAGTAATTATTCAATAATTATGCCAATACAACAAAACAATAAATAAACAAAAAAACTCTAGAATAACAATCAAAATAAATGGAAAAAATTAAACACAAAGCATGCAATAATAGAGTAAAACTAATAATTATTCCAACATATTCAATTACTAATCCTAAGGTAAATTCAACATTAACAATTACAATTCAAGTAATTATTCAATAATTATGCCAATACAACAAAATAATAAATTAAAAAAAAAACTCTAGAATAACAATCAAAATAAATGGAAAAAATTAAACACAAATCATGCAATAATAAAGTAAAATTAATAATTATTCCAACATATTCAATTACTAATTCTATGGTAAATTCAACATTAACAATAAAAATTCAACAAATTAACTAATAATAATTATGCCAATACAACAATAAAAAATATTCAATAAATTCAAAAAAAAAAACTATAGACTTTAGCAATGAATTATGCAAAAAAAACTATAGACTTTATCTACATTACAAAAAAAACACCAAAACAAAAAAAATAACCAAAACAATAGCAAAAAAAAAACTATTAAAGTAAAATGAAATAGAGAAAACACTAACCTTTTAAACAGATGAAGATGATGAAGAAAACTTGCTAGAGATTGGAGGTGAAAGCTTTGAAGAATGGAGAGGATTCACCGAAGGAGAGAAACGAAGGAGAAGAAAAAATGAACTGAACGGGCGGTCACTTGAACTTATATGGCAGTTTTACCGAGTGATTCACCGACGGATATAAAATTAATTATTATTTTAATTTAGTCCATCGGTGATGTGTTAAAAATCCGTCGGTAAATTTTGAATTTCGCACCAAAATTTTTAATGACCCTCCATATTTTTCGTAGTCCGTCGGTAATTCCGTCGGCACGATGACGCGGTCAAAGGCGCATTTAATGCACAACCCTTTGAAAATCGCGCTGTCCGTCGGGAATTTTGTCGGTAAAATTGACCCGCCGGCAACGTACTGACGGACTTAAGGCCGTCGGTGTGGCCGTCGGTGAGGTGGTGACATTTCAAGTAATTATTTTCGAACTCTCTGTGAAATGCCGACGGACTTAAGGCCGTCGGTGTGCCCGTCGGTCATGTGGTGGCATTTCAAGTAATTATTTTCGAACTCTCTGTGAAATGCAGACGGACTTAAGTCCGTCGGTGTAGCCGTCGGTGATTGGGTGGCATTTCAAGTAATTATTTTCGAACTCTCTGTGAAATGCCGACGGAATTAAGTCCGTCGGTGATTGGGTGGCATTTCAAGTAATTATTTCCGAACTCTCTGTGAAATGCCGACGGACTTAAGTCCGTCGGTGTGGCCGTCGGTGATTGGGTGGCATTGCAAGTAATTATTTCATGTCACAAAATATATCATCCATGATCAATAATTATTTCAAGTAATTATCTCATAATTGTGGCATTTCAACTAATTATTTCAAGTAATAAATATTTTGTGTTTCAAAATATGTATATCATTCATAATCTAAATTACATGAAAAAAAGGGTTTTACATAGGGCTTCATTTTGGTAGTTAGTCAGAATTTTCTTCTTCTTCGTCATCAATTGAATTGTCATCACCTTCATCGCAATCTTCAATATGAATATCATCTTCTTCATCGATATTTGGTTTTCCGCTAGAGCTCAAAACCAAATTTAACTCCTCTGCGTCAACATCAACAAAACTATCATCAAAAACACGAAAATTTGAATTTTCTTCCAATTCAATCGAAGGAGCAACTCGATATGGTTCAACCACCTCACTAACTTGAAAGACTTCATCTCGCACACTTGTGTCTTCGTTCTCATCCTGAACAACCTCAACACGACCCCGGGGTTTCGTTTTTAAAACGGACAACCAATCCACTCTTGATCGATCCTTTCTAAATGAAGGGGTGCATGTGTAGTAAACTTGTTGACATTGCTTTGCGAAAACAAAGACATCGTTTATGTTGCGGAGTCTAGCTTTTGAGTTGATTTCGACCAGACCATAGTGCGGATCAACTCTGATTCCTCTGTCAGTCGTGTCATACCAATAGCATTTGAATAAAAACACTATATTCTGCTCGTTATGATATTGCAATTCGACGACCTCTTCTAATCTACCATAGTAGTCAACTTCTAACTCACTACTAGTGGATCCCTTAACACAAACATCGTTGTTGTATGTCTTTCTTCCTTGCCCGTATTCTTCAGTATGGAAAACATATCCATTGACAAAATACCCGTTGTAGCACTTACATTTTCTTTCAGGCCCCAGGCTTAGTGAAGACAATGACTTAGGTGCACTCCTTCCCATTTGATAAACCTTGCATGTAATGTACATCAATAAACAGTAAATGAACGAGAATCTCGTAATGACATGCATACATACAGTAATTTTGCAAGTTAGAATGAGTTTGTAATTGAAAGATCTGGGATTCGGTCAGCTGTGAGTTATTGGAGAGCAAATATTGACGATGTTGCCTGCAAGTGATAATGAGTGTATGATATTACAATATATAATTAATAGTATATTACTAACAAAGTTTAATTAGTATAAACTTACAGAATAAAAGGTCTCAGCTCATCACAGTTAAATAGAACATAGTTGTGTGCTTCTTTGAACTCTATTTCCAACAAATATCTTCCTCTTACAGCATTTTTAGGTGTGGGTCGTCCAGTATTGGAGAATATTGACAAGTTCCCACTGGAAGGCACTTCACCGCCATCATCATGCCGTGGAACGAGATTGATTCTCGTTCTCAGATGAGGTTCGAAATAGTACGAGATAAATGTTGAGATCTCCTCAACAATATAGGCCTCACATATCGAAGCCTCAACATGCGCCTTGTTCTTAACCTTTTTCTTGAGATTAAACAAGTACCTGTATTGAATTAATTAAGTATTTTCAATTAAGAAAAACATAGAAAATACTTTTATATATGAATTACATTGCAACTGTAATATCTAACCGTTCGAATGGGTACATCCATCTATATTGGACTGGTCCTCCAGCTTTTGCCTCGAACGGTAGATGTATAGGGAGATGCTCCATTGAGTCAAAAAATGATGGAGGGAATATCATCTCAAGTTTGCATAGTGTCTCGACGATATTCGTTTGAAGCCTCTCAATGTGATCAACATTCAACTTGCTGGAGCATATATCTCTGAAGCAATGACTTATCTCCGTGAGTGCATCCCATATTCCCTTTGGCAACAAATCACGAAAAGCTAATGGGATGAGTGTTTGCATAAACATGTGGCAGTCATGACTCTTCATTCCATACAATCTGCATTCCTCCGTATTAACCAGCCTTGATATGTTCGATGCATGTCCATCCAGAAAACGCAGACTCTTAAGCCATTTGTAGACTAGCAGTTATGCGTTTTTCTCTAACACGAAGCTTGCTCTTGGTTTTGCGACCCGTGACTCATCATAAACCAACTCCATATTTTTACGGTTACAGTATAAAGCTATATCCAATCTAGCCTTGATGTTGTCCTTTGTCTTCCCCTTCACATCCATGACGATGTTGAAAATATTCTCAAACATGTTCTTTTCGATGTGCATGACGTCAAGGTTATGGCGGACCAGATTGGTCTTCCAATAAGGAAGCTCAAAAAAGATACTTCGCTTTACCCAATTATAGGTCAAACCAAAACCAGGAAACTTTTGCTTACCTGATTGAAGGCCAAACACAATGTCACCGTACTCTGAGACAACATCATGCAATTCTTCACCAGAAAGACGCAGGGATGCAACATCTTTTTCAACTCTGCCAACAAAGAAATCTTTTCTGTTCTTTCTGTACCTGTGATGAAGTGGCAAGAAGCGACGGTGACAGTAAAAAAAAGAAGCTTTACCTCCATTTGCTAGCGTGAATGCCTTGTTGTTTTCCATGTAGTATGGACATGCGAGTTTCCCATGCGTGCTCCAACCAGAAAGCATTCCATAAGCTGGAAAATCATTGATAGTCCACATCAATGCCGCCCTCATAAGGAAATTTTGTTTCCTCGATATATCATAAGTCAGAGCTCCGGAGGACCACAACTGCGCCAACTCATCAATCAACGGTCGAAGACAAACATCTATATTCCGCCCCGGGCTTCTTGGACCGGGTATGACAGTAGATAAAAACATGAACTTCGGCCTCATACACATTCCCGGTGGCAAGTTATAAACTGTGAGTATGACCGGCCAACAAGAATAAGGAGCAGCAAATGACCCAAATGGGTTGAATCCGTCTGTACACAACCCAAGACGCACATTCCTTGATTCAGCTGAAAAGTGAGGATGAACACTGTTAAAGCGTTTCCACGCTTCGCCGTCAGAAGGATGAACCATCACTCCATCAACCGCATGGTGTGCTTGGTGCCATGTCATGTGCTCAGCAGTCCTTGGTGACATGAATAACCTCTGCAGTCTAGGTGTGATCGGGAAGTATCTAAGTTTTTTATATGCCACTAGAGTCTTTCCCCTGCCAGTTCTAGGTTTGTAACGGGAATGCCCGCATGTCATGCACTCGGTCATCTCAGCATTTTCAAGGGAGTATAACATGCAGAAGTTAGGGCACATGTCAATTTTTTTGGTATCCTAAACCGAGGGGTTTCATCATGGACTTCGCAGCATAGAAGTTCTCTTTCAGCTTGTTCCCTTCAAGTAAAATGCTTCTTGCCCATTCAATAATCTTGTCATACCCGGCCTCACTCAACCCGTGATCTGACTTGATGGTGAACACCTGTGCTACGGCCGATAATTTACTATGGTTCGTGCAGCCATTCCATAATGGTTCGTCAGAATCTTTCAACAAATCAAAAAACCTAGCTGCATCTACATTAGGTTCTTCTTCTATGATTGGACATTGACTGCCATTACCTTGATTCATTCTCATTGCATCCATAACCATATTTCTGTAAGGATTAGTGTTGTCATTTGCCATTTCATGCACGTTGCTAGCACTAGAAGTAGACCCAACCACCGTTTCTTCCATTCTCCTCTCACTCTCGCTAACAAATACTTCTCCATGTGCATACCAACACTGGTAATTCTCCATAAACCCTTTTTGTAGAAGATGCATCATTACAACATCTGGATGCAGATACTTTTTATTTTCACACTTCCTGCATGGACACTTAATACCACCTCCAGTAAAATTTATGGGAATAGATGTTGCGAAATTAATAAAACCCTGAACCCCATTACAATAATCCATCCTCCGCAATCCTTGGGGTGAATCTCGATACATCCATGAACGATCATCCATGACTTATATCGAACCTCTATAAAATTATGATGACATCATGTATTAATTAACTAAGTTAGGTAAATAAACTTGCAAAAATATTACTTTACCTCGAGATTATCCAACAAACCAATCACAACTTCTCATAAATATTAAATATTCATTATCATTTATCAACGTCCATACGAATTAAAATATATAAATTTACAGAAATTACCACTCCGCAATACCATTGATAAAACTTTAAACGGGCCCATTAAGCAAGCTATTAATTATTTCAAAATAGCACATGTAATTCGGTAATTCCATAAAGAAATAACAATTTACAAACAAATACAATCTTACAAAATCTAAAACAAACCATAACAGGTACAAAATTATACATTCATATACTACAAGTTTGTTTGAGAAATAACAATAAAACATGTACATCTACTAACAAAATACATATACTAAAAAAACAATAAAATTGACATTTAATTAAATGTTAAAATTTTAAAAGATATAATTAATTACAAAAATTGATAAAATCCGTCGGTAAATCAGAACACGGATGCTGTGACCACGAAACTTCAAGAAATATAACTTGTTGTGCTGATATGAGGAAGATTTTTTTTTTGGGGCGGGAGGGGGGGCTGGTTGTTTGCAGATGGGGAGAGTTGGGATGAGGAAGAAGAAGGAGAAATAGGGGAGGAGAGAGTCGGCAGAGCTGTCATATATTAACTTTTTCCGACGGTTTCACCGACGGAAACTCCGTCGGTTATTACGTCGGTGATTATGACGAAAACATAGACACGTCACCGTACGGATCTGCCATTTCAAATCCCTCGGTGAGTCCGTCGGAAATTTAAACAGCGAAATCGGTCACATCATTGTACGGGCACTGTACGGGCTGTCGTTTTGAATCCGTCGGGAAAAAAAACGGCCAAAACCTCCACGTCAGCGACCCGCCTTTTTTTTAAATTCGGAAAATTTTCCGTCCGTAATTCAGTCGGTAACTACCGACGAAAAATTTACGTCGGTAGTTACCGACTGAATTACGGATGGAAAAGTTTCCGTCGGTAGTTACAGACTGAATTACAGACGGAAAGTGGTCGTTGGTAATTTCGACCTCAAAATACCGACAGAAATATTCCGTCGGTAAATCCTTTGGTATTTAGCGAATTTCTGGTAGTGTTAAAAATGATTTTTTTTAAAAAAATATTATTTTAATACATTTTTAAATTAAAAATATTTTAAAAAACAACCGTTACCACATTCTCAAATATCCTAAAAAAATTTTAGCGGGATTAACAATTAGTCATGTTAGGGAAAGTTGAAGCAAAACAAATTTAGTGAGATTTTGTTATCTAGCCATAGCCAAAAACCACACTTGTGAATATTCTCTAATTTTCAAGTTTAACCAATCTAGACTGTTTCAAGGTAGTGATATTTGAGCTTCTTCTACTCGATAAAATTTGTTTGTATGGTTAATCTTATCTCTAATGGAAGATTCTATTAAGAAGAGTTAAATTTGTTTTTCTTTTTCTTTGTTTTATTTTTAATCATATCCTACCAAGTGAAAAAGACAGATTGAGACCCTTATAACATTATTATAACAGCTAGGACAGAAACAAGCTTAATCCCAAAAATTATTGTTGGTGCGCTTGTCGTGATTGAGTATTTTACAAGCAATCCTTTATACAAAAACCTAACAGTTGTCATCATCAAACCATTAATCACTGTTGATGGATCAAGATTAATCTAAAAAATTTAATATTTAATAGAAAAATATTTACTATAAACCCATAATAATCATGAACCCAATTAATAGGCCCATATCTAACACCTTGTGGGCTCAGGCTGCATACCCGAGCCCAACACCTTGCTGTGGGCTCAAGCGCACAACATGAGCCCAATGTTGAGCGCAAGTGCAACATGTTTTGGGCTCAAGTGGTGCTCCCGAACCCAATCCCAAGGGTTGTGCCTAGTTCTTTTAGGTCATTGTCTATTTTTTTAGCCCATTAACATGGTCTAGTTTTCTAGGACCTAGTGAGTGTCTTAAACCCATTTTACTTCTTCCTTCATTGATGCATGTGGAAGACATATCTTTTCTTATTAATGCATGTATAAGAGATATTTATCTTTTATAAATGTTATTATTGTAAAATTATTCTGCATCTCCCCACTCAAGAAGAAGCCAAGGTTCAAGGGTTATAAATTCCCCTTGAACTACCAAGGTCAAAGGTTCAAGACTTTACATTTAAAAGACACACACACACACACACACACACACACACACACACACACACATATATATATATATATATCCAACACAAGAATCACTTTGTTCTTAGAATTTCAGGCATATTTATTACTCTTTTTCTCTGTAAGATTACGTATTTTACCATCGAAGGGTCCTCAAAACCCCTAAAAGAAAACTTTTTGTAGGTATCCAGAGGCATTTATCAAGAGACAATTTCCTTTACTTCGGAGAAAAAGAGTCATTTGAATGGATATTTTATTAACATTGTCACACTCGACATCATGGCGGCCTTAAAAATTCTATGATATAGAACTTATTTTTGGCATCTTGTTCTTTGGTGGGAAAATGTATGTTTAAGGAGTCACCACCTAGTATTATAGTCACTGGAAACCTTAACTGGTCAACAGAGATTCTATGGTTCAGGACTAGTTGTAGCTAGAGAAGGTATTAGCACCCCTACCGCACCCTACCTGAGGTAAGCTACATTACTGGTTTTGTCTTAAATTGCTAAAAGTTTATTAGTTTATGCTATGATGGTTTACTTGTAATATTCATAACTCTGGCGTTAGTGAATATTCAACTACAGATACTTCCAACTCTGACGTTGGTAAATATTACGTAGCAAAAAAAAAAAAAACAATAATAACAAAATATAATAAAATAAATTTAAATAAGTATTTTTTTTTATGTATGCATATTTTTTTCCTTGTTTTTTTTATATTTTTTTGTTGGGTTAAGCTTAGCTCGTATGGGCTGGGCTGGGCTGGACTGAACCCAGTCGGCTCAGGCCAGTGACCAAGCGGTTTTTACCCGCCAGAATTCACGCACGCTGGCTACAGTCACCATGTAATTAAATTTCTAATGCACTGTTTGGGGAATTATTTTGCAAAACTGGAGACACTTACCTGGGAGTAGGATGAGGGCGATGGTGTGCTGTTCCTCCCTTCGTTTACTTTTCCTCTGGTTTTTTTCTTTTCTTTTGCTTTCTCTCGGTGTAACCTGTTCTTCTCTTCTGCTTGTCTCTGTTCTCCTTATGTGCCCACTGTTTCCTCTGGTTCTCTCCCCCTCGTCTTCTTTTTGCCTTTGTTCTTAAAAAAAAATAAATCACCCTGGTTCCTGGAACCTGCTGCTTGCAGTTATAGACGAAGATGACAGTGTGGAAGGGTTGTTCCACCAACACTGCTTCCTCTTCTCTGTTTTAGTTTTCCTTTGCTTTCTGGACTCTCTGCGTTTACTCCCCTGTCCTCCTTCGCGTCCGTCTGCTCAGGGTAGTGGTGCAACCAGAGACGGGGCTGGTGTTCGTGCGTTAGTTGGCCAATGCTTCTCTCTGTTTCTGTTACGTTTGTTTCTCTAGTCTTTCCCTGGTTTTTTCTTTGTTTTTTTTCTTTCCCTCGGTTCCTTCTTCTCCCTCTTTCAGCTCTCCCCTGTCTTCTTTCTTTTTACTTTCTGTGATCTCTCTCTATCTTTTTTCCCCCTTTCCTACTTTCTTTCTTTGGCTTTTTATAGCCAGAGAATTCCACACCGTTACCCAGGTAATAAAGTGACTGTTATTGCAGGAGTAATGGCGATGCATCGTTGGGCATCCGTTTTTTTTTCGGTCGGGTGAAGAAGATGAACAACGTTGATGTTAATGGCCATTTGCATTTTGGTCCTTGACGTTTTGAAAGCTTTGTATGCAAGCCCCCTGAATAAACTTTAATTGGACCCCTGCATTTCAGCGCATTTTACGAAACCATCCTTGGTTTTTGAATGTTTCAATTCAGTCCTTAATTGACTCTTGAACTTTTAATTCTTTCAAAATTACCCTTGGAAAGATCAATTAGACTCCTACAGTACCACCGCCTTTTCAATTTGGTCATTGGATTTTAATTTTTTGCAATTTTGACCCAAATTAACCTTAAAATTTGGTATGTTTTCAATTAAGCCCCTGATTTCATTAATTAAATTAATTACAAGTTCAATTAAGTCTCAAACTTATCAATTCTTCAATTAAGCTCTTGATTTGGTTAATAAAACTAATCCAAAATTTAATTAAATCCCAAAACTTCCAATCATGTTGCCCTTAACCCAAATTTTAATTCATTCTTCATTTATTTCATTTTTTATTTGTTTTTTTCATCATCATTTTTTCATTTTTCATTATCATTTTTAAGGAAATAAAAGGGTAAAAAATTAGGTTATGACAAACATATAATTCACCAAAAAACCTTATTCCAAAGCACATCGGATTCTTAAACATCATAAATTGGCATCGTTTGTGAGAAAACGATTAAAAAAAACCATCAATTTTCTTTTTACAACTTGTGTTTGACATTTCAAGATCATTCCATAATGGATAGCCAAGACACACCCGGACTTGGACGCGTAACAGATCTACCTGTTAATGCGAGTACTTCTACCCAACCAGAATTCCAACAACTTATTAATCAAGTACAACTCTTGATTCAAGCGGTTTTAGCTACTTAGGGAAAAAATTGAGTTGTGCCACCCTAACAAGTATTGACACCGTTAGTAACATCAGAGGCCCTGATACCACCATAAAAGGCTGCTCGTAGTATGTGCAAGCATTTACGCTACTTTGAAAAGTCTAAGCAAAACAACATTCAAGAAAGTGTCATTCCTCAACGTTCATCGAGTCCCACGAAAGATCACTCTCATCATCAGGATATCCCTGCATAAAATGGGTATTCAAGGCATGTTACTTCTCATTACCATAGGATGTGTAATACCACCAATCTCATCATTCCGCACCAGAATAAGCTCCCCGGAACCAAGTAGACAAAAGGATAAATGGAGGCCAACCTTTCAGAACATCTAAGAAGATGCCTACAACCCTCATTAAGTACAGGGCTCTCCCCGTCTATACAAGTTTTGAATACCTGAATTCTTTAAGACTATATCTCTATAAAAATAAGCTTGGATAAATATGATGGTTTTACCAATCCAAGAAAACATGTGCTAAATATGCATAGTAACTTGGAGTTGGTAATTCATGAGGGTGGTGCACAATGTGAAAGATACTCCTTACAACCTTTATAGGGTCTACGCATGCTTGGTATAACAACTTAGAACCAAGTTCTATTTAATGATTCAGAGATCTACCTACAAAGTAGAGTTCCATGGACCTCTTTGGGTTTACCCAGTCATATGATGAATCCACAAGGGCATACTTGAAAAGGTTTAGCGAGGAGATGCTCAAGGTAGATGAGTTGCTTGAGCTAGTGGCCTTTGAGGCCTAGACATATATGCATACTCCAATCATCGAATCTAGAAATCGTTGGTGAAGCTTTAAGATATGGGTGAAGAGAGGTAGTCCCTTCCCCTGTTAGTGTTAGGCAGGAACTAGAAAGATCAGAAGTTGGTTCTAAGTCATCTAGTAATCTAAAAAAGTTGAAGAGACGACTTAGTCGTAGCCAAACCGACTTTGATCATAGGTAGGTCAAGTATGAAAAAAACCTACTAATGAAGGAAGAGCTTTTAGGGATAAGAGACATAGGTCTAAAGAGAGAGCTAAAAAAGGATCTTTCGTGTATAACTTTGTATAATCTCGAATGCTATTAGTTTCGGTGTGTAGACCAAAAAATACAGTGCATGAAAAAATTTCTAGATTCATGGAGATATAAAAAAGCATATAAAGTTGTAGGTTCCCAATTTTAAAGGAATTCCTGCCAAGATGACAGATCCTACTGTAGGTGCCTCTACATGAGCTTCAGGTAACCAAATATGAACTGGTACCATAGGCATTTTGATGGCGAAAGAGGTGAAAGAAGTAATCCATAGAAAGATTTGGCGTCACTCACTAAATTCCATATTGTTCATAACTATTCATTTTTTATTTTTTAAAAAAATTCTTATAATTTAATCCATAACAAATTTCACATTAAACCTCACACTAGAGTATCTACATTTAGATATGACGGAGGGTACCAAAGACCTGAGGAGTGGGGTAAAGGAACATGCTCTATGGAGAGAATTGTATGTCCTATCTAACAAAAGCTTGTTTAAGGTTAAGCAAGTCATAAAGAATCGTATATAGGTGGAAGAGGCCAATGTGTTGCAACATAGACCTCCTCGTTTTTATAAGGATAACTAACCTAAAGTCTAACAGTCCGACTATATGACTTGCTCAATGTTAAAAGATCTCAACATATCCTCTTTATTTGAGGGTAATTTTTTTTTATTCACCAAAAATTCGGCAGAGTTTCGTTTGTATTTAGGACATCCCAAATTATCGACTACTATCAATTTACTCAATCAACCCATTGTCACAAGGTCCCATAATTCCAGACCTTTCATCAAACATCATAATTCAACACCTCATACAATCCATACAGTATATATATATATATATCCTACGAGTAAGTTCAATATGAACATAGTCTATATATCATGTCATAAAATTTAAAAGAAAAGGAATACTAACATGTAAAAAAAGCATTTACAACATAATAAGTGTTCTTAATCATTTCAAAAGGGTTACTTACAAGATAACTAAAATACTACATTCTAAGTTGAACTTTTATAAAAATACATCAAGGTTTACACAAAAGTATACTACATAAATGCGTTAATTCCCTTTTGTTTAAGTTAAATATTTACATAAGCTTGACAAAGTAGAGTCCTAAACTAATGATCTCCCTGGATATTTGATGGACCTGATACATAAATAAACATACCATTATGTTGATAAAGATATATGCTCATGTAATGTATATGAATGAAGTATTAAATTTCTATCAGATCCATGAGAATTCTAACAGAGAACTTATATATATTGCTTGTAAATATTTTAAACCCAATTAGAACTCATTTGCATATTCTTAATTTGGATACTCTTATTTACTTGCGTGAACTGGGTGACCTTGCAAAGTCTAATCTTGAAATTCATTTTCCAGCAATCCTATCACGGATGCCATTAGCAGAAGCAAATCTTGTATATAATCTCCCGGCAATCCTATCACGGATGCCATTAGCCGAAGCTAATCTTGTAATTCAACTCCCGGCAATCCTATCATGGATGCCATTAGCCGAAGCTAATCTTGTAAATACGCTAGGCTTTATTTACTTTGAACACGATATTTATTATAGTTACATTCACCAGAAGAATTTTAAATTGTATAAGTGCAAATAGGAGGGAAAATCACGCACCTGCTTTGCCTGTCTCGCAACCTCCCCTAACAGAAGATCCAATCTTGGTTACTCCTCCTGAATCACAAGGAAGTTTTTTGGTTATGATTCCTTTAAGCCGATATTATAGAGAATCCATATTCATCCATTACTCATATGTTACTTTCTATGCATGTTCATTTCCTCATAATAACATATATATATATATATATATATATATATATATATATATATATATATATATAGACACATACATATATATCATGTATATTTTCAGAGTTAGTATCTCAATGTGCAAGTGTTCGTATGACTCAATTCTTTTATATTCTTATATATAGTATTCACGTGAAAGTCTACTGTTACTGTCTAACTTTGAACTGTTACTGTCTACACATTTAACTGTTACTGTCCAACCATTACTATCTAACTTTGAATTGTTACTATCTATGTCGCACGTGTGCGCCGTTGCGGTGAAAATATAAGTCCCACTTTAAATCTAAAATGTAAATCTATTTATCTGGCAAATATGGTGAGCTGGTTGAGGATTGAACCCTAACTGGTCTTAAAGATCGGGTACGGGGACTGGTTGCGTAAAGGGAAGGTATTAGCACCCCAAATACGCTTTACCTAAGGTAAGCTGCATTGTTTGATTGTCTGATAAAAAACTAAGGTGTTATCCTATTTCAATTGTTGGTCTATTTACGGTTCAAGAAAAGTCTTCCTCAGTAAGGAGGTTCTTATCTTATCGGGTAAAATCATAACCGTTCTAACTTCTATATAAAAACTATATTTTTAATATCAGGAATACGTTTTACATATAAATTCATAATTCCCAATACTAAAGGAAGACAAAAAAAATTTTTTAGAATTTTTAAAATATTGGCCTAGTTCTCATGGTTCTAACAAACTTGTTGTTAAAGCCAAAGTGCATGCTAATACATATATTTTTTAAAATTTCTTTCGTTATATGAAAATATGATGTGATGATTTTTTTTTAATTTTGGAGAGACTAGGTCGTATGCATTAAAACAAAAACATCCTTTTATATATATATTTTTTGATGTCTTGATGAAAATCGGGTATTTTAATATTGGATTTGTATCTTATGGTATAAAAATACAAACCAATATTAAGCCATTTTGATGAAAATATGCAGGAAAATCAACAATATTTTTTTAAGGATTTTTCAGAATTTTTTTGAAAGCAAAACAATTTTTTATTTTTAAATTTTTTTTGATGTTTTGACGAAAACTGGGTATTTTAATACTGGATTTGTATCTTTATGGTATAAAAACCCAAACCAATATTAAGCCATTTTGATAAAAATATGCAGGAAAATCAACAATGTTTTTTCAAGGATTTTTCAGAATTTTTTTTAATTTTTTTTTGGATATATATCTATATATAAATAATATAAAAAACATTATAATAAATAATATATAATATTAGGTGGGCTGGGGTGGGCCGGCTCAACTAACTGGGCCGGACTCAGCCCAAAAAGGGTTGGGCCGATCTTGACCCAGAAGGGATTAGGTCGATCTCAGCCCAACAAAGTCTCCTATTTTTGTCTGGGTCGGACCTGGCCCAGACAGCAGGGATGGGCCAGAATCAGTCTGGCCCACAAACACATGGCTGGGCCAGAACCAGTCTAGCCCAGAGAAGAAAAAAACAACAATGCTGGGCTAGAATCAGCCTGGCCCAGCAACATAACATCAGGGGGGCAATTATCTTCCTCCTCCCCTCCTGCATGCAGAACGCTGTTCGTTCTGCATGCAGGGGAAAAATAAAAAAAGTGCAAACA
The DNA here is from genome assembly GCA_007827005.2 of Populus simonii. Lineage (NCBI taxonomy): Eukaryota > Viridiplantae > Streptophyta > Magnoliopsida > Malpighiales > Salicaceae > Populus > Populus simonii. Next base: position 5,808,843 of record CM017470.2, on the reverse strand, counting down.
ATTAGGGGGAGAAAAGTTACCTGGCGTGGAGGAGATGGCGCGTTGCTGGTCTGGCTGCTTCGCTGGTGGTGCTGCGGTGGAGGCCGGTGGCGGTGTTATGGCTCACGGGCAGCGGCTCCAAATAGTAATGTTACTGCTTCAGGCGGTGGAAAAAAAGGCTTTTGTTCTTCCCTTCTCCTCCGTTCTCCTCCTCTTCTTCTACTGCGTTTCCTTTCCCCTTTGGTTTGCTTTGTATCTTTACTGTTTTTTTTTTTTGGTTTGCTTTCCCTTTCCTCTAAACCTCACAGTCCCTCTCCCGTTTGTGTCTTCCCCGGTTCTTTCCTTTTTGGTCCCTTTTCCTCCCTCTCAGTTTGGGTTTACTGGTGGTTCCTTTCGGTTCCGATTCTCCTTTCCTCTATTCACTTCCCCTTTTCCTTTTCTTTTTTCTCCCCTCTATTACGTTACTCTCCTTTCGTTCACTTTCTCTCCTCTCTTCGGTTCGTTCCTTTCTCTCTTTTCCTTTGTTATTTCTCTGCCTCCTTTTTTTCCTCTTTCTCGCGTGCTGACGTTGGGGGTATTTATAGGGCAAAAGGGAGCAGAGGCGTCCCTATTGCCACCCGATGGCAGCGCATGGGGAGCAGGGCTTTGCTGCCCTGCCACAGCGACGGGTTGGCTGGCCAATGGGCGTGGCTAGTAGGGCGCGACTCCCTCGGTTTCTCATCATGAGAGTGCGTGGGGGGTCGGGTTTTGGCAGGGCATGCGGCTTCCAGGGTTTAATGAAGAAAGAAGAGAAAATAACACTGCCTTCCCCTATTGCAAGTCCAGGGGAAGGAGAAAGGGGAATAGTGTCGTTCAAAACGACATTGTTCTGCCCCTCTTTTTTTTTTTTACATGAAACGGCGCCGTTTTGGACAAAACGCGCCGTTTCATTTAAATATGGCGCTACATGTCAACTTCTAAATCAGTCCTTAATTTATCTTTTGTTCATTTCAATTGCATCCCTGACAACTTCAATCTCTGCCCTTATAGTTGGCTGCCTTTTTCACTTTAATCCTTGGTCTCTAATTTATGCAATTTCACCCTCAATTGACCAATAAACTTCTAATTTCTTCAATTTGGCCCCTAATTGGGTTAATTATAGCCCCTCTATTTACACGCCTTTTTCAATTTGGTCCTTGGTTTCAGATTTCCTCAATTAAGTCCCTAATTGGTCGTTAAACTTCAATATTTATGCAATTAAGCCCCTGATTTGACCAAATCAACTCTCAAAAATTATAATTTGACCCTAGAACTTTAATTTCTTCCAATTAAAGCTCAAATTGACTTAAAAATTGATTTTTCTTGTAATCAAACCCTCTATAAATTCAATTAAACCTTCAATAAAATCTAATTGAGTCCATAAACATCCAATTTTGGACTTTTCTCTTCAAATTAAATTTTCTTTTCCAACAGAGCTCTCATCATTCAAGTATATACTGTAAAAAATTTCACTCCTTGTATTTTTGAACCTCCTTAATCAATTTTTCTGATCCTTTTCTGAGCGCTCCAACCTCCTATTATTTTTCTAATTTCTTCCGGCTATGTATTTATATATTTATTTTTATTTTTGTGAGGGGACCCAAAATGGGTTACAACAGATGCCCCCTCTTTATAATACTTATGGAGCAGGGGTTCTGCGTAGTAAGTTTTATAAAGATAAACAAAACTGAACTTCCAAAATTGATCTTGCCAAAGCTTGATCGATCTGAGACTTTGTCTTTACAGCAATCCTCTTCAACCCGAAACTACGATCAAAACTTAGTCATCTTGAGATCCCAATCTGGCGATCCTCTGACTTCTAACTTCGATTAGACTAACTTGGAATTCCATCTGAGATCCCTTCTGGCGATCTCTTTTAACCAAAAAAATTTATATTTGTAGCTTGGCCCACCTGAAATCCCATCTGGCGATTTTCTTTAGCCAAAGCTAATATCTATATTGCGGTTGGGTTAACCTAAGATCCCTTCTGGCGACCTCCTTTTACCAAAACCAAAAACCTATAATTATAGCTCAATCAACCTGGAATCCCATCTGGCGATTCTCTTTTACCAAAGCTGAAATATGAGATCCCTTCTAGCGACCTTCTTTAACCAAAACCAAAATATGAAATCCCTTCTGGCGACCTCCTTTAACCAAAATCGAAAAACTATAATTGTAGCTCGGTCAACTTGGAATCCCATCTGGCGATTCCCTTTAACCAAAGCTAAAATATGAGATCCCTTCTGGCGACCTCCTTTGACCAATGCTGAAATATGAGATCCCTTCTGGCGACCTCCTTTCACCAAATCCGAAATATGAGATCCCTTCTGGCGACCTCCTTTAACCAAAACCAAAAACCTATATTTATAGCTCGGTCAGCCTGGAATCCCATCTGGCGATTCCCTTTAACCAAAGCTGAAATATGAGATCCCTTCTGACGACCTCCTTTGACCAAATCCAAAACATGAGATCCCTTCTGGCGACCTCCTTTAACCAAATTTGAAATATGAGATCCCTTCTGGCGACCTCCTTTGACCAAAGCTAATATCGATGTCGTTCTTCCTGATGGCAGGGTTTGAACCTTTCATTTTCTTTTAAAAATTTCCTAATAGGTTCTTCTCACTTTATTGTTGTTCCAGAATCAAAACTGTGATTCTTTGCTATCATTAACCCACTGATTCTTTCTTCGTCCACAATCTTGTTGGATTACATTAAGGATTCCTCCTATAACGATTCAAAAGGAACATATATGCAATGATTTATGATTAGATGCCATGCATGCATTCGTACCTGGTTTTGAAACATAAGTCCCATCACACTCTCTTGATATGAGCTTGCTTTTGAAGTCGTATGCTGGATTCATTTTTCGTGCCGCTTATCATATCTTTGAGAAGAAGTCTTCGACTTTTTACAAGTAGCTTTTTTTCAAAAATGTATGATTTGTCATTGCCTTCTTTGTCATGCTCTTGTCAAATGCTTTAGCTTAATTTTCAAATCTATGGGCTTTCATCCCATTTCAAGTAAGTAAAACTTTTCATGAAACATCTCTTATTGCCCCCAGTGTAGGGGTGTGATCCTAGTCTGGGCTTTTATATAAGGAAGAAATTCATTCAGCCAATGATAAACTTTTTAGCGAGTGATGCGATAACGAAAGGTGAATTTTTTTCTTATTTCAAAAACGCACTGTTAGGGTTAATGCAAAAAGGATTCTCTATTCTTGTCTTTCTTCTCTTCTCTTCCCCTTTTAAGATTCTTCTTTCTAGAAAACAAGTTGAGTTTTGTGAGATTAATGCAAAAAAAAGAAAGAAGTTGATGGCCAAACTTTGCTTTATTGATTTAGAAGCATACATCAAGCATAATATCTTTTTACAGAGTCGGAATTCACAGGCCTAGCTAGGTCTCCTCCATCCATTCTAGCCAACTTCAGCGCTCCTCCTGAGAATGCCTTCTTTACTATGTAAGGACCCTCGTAATTTGGTGCCCATTTGCTTTGATCTTCTCCGGGTAACGACAATATTTTCTTCAACACTAGATCCCCTTCTTGAAACAACCGTGGTCTAACCTTTTTATCGTATGCCTTGGCCATGCGTTTCTGGTAAGTTGACGATGACATATTGTAGCTATCCTCTTTTTGCTGATCAGGTTCAGTTGTTCATATCTCACTTTGACCCACTCAGCCTCTTCTAGTTCGGAATCCATTAATACTCTTAATGATGGGATTTCCACTTCCAACGGCATCACTGCCTCCATACCGTACATTAGAGAGTATGGGGTAGTCCCTGTCGAGGTCCTGACTGTAGTGCGATATGCATGGAGAGCAAATGGCAACATCTCATGCCAATCTCTATATGTGACTAGCATTTTCTGAATAATCTTTTTGATGTTCTTGTTGGCGGCTTCTACTGTGCCATTCATTTTTGGCCGGTATGGCGAGCAATTCGAATGCTTGATCTTCCACTTGGTACACAACTCCACTATCATTTTGCCATTGAAATTCTGTGCATTATCGGTCACTATCTTTTCCAGAGGACCATATCGACAAATCAAGTCCTTTTCTACAAACCTCTTCACTACCTTCTGTGTTACGTGGGCATATGAATTAGCTTCCACCCATTTGGTGAAGTAGTCAATAGCCATGAGGATGAATCTATGCCCATTGCTAGCTTTTGGGTTAACAGGACCGATCACATCAATTCCCCACATTGCAAATGGCCAAGGAGATATTAGATTAAATAGCGGAGCTGGCGGTGTATTGACCTTATCACTGTAAACTTGACACTTGTGACATTTCCTGACATAATCGATGCAGTCTTTCTCCAACGTCACCCAAAAATAACCAACCCTTTGTATTTTCCTTGCTATCATATGCCCGCTAGCATGAGTTGAGCAAATCCCTTCATGGATCTCTCGCAATGCCTTTCTAGCATCTGTTTCATTCAAACACTTTAGCAGGGTTCCGTCAAATGATCTTTTGTATAAAATCTCTCCATCTAAATAGAAGTCTATGGCCAACCTTCTCAATGTTTTCTTATCCGTTTTAGAAGCTCCCACCGGATATTCATGATTCTGCACAAGATTCTTGATATCGTAATACCAAGGCTTTCCGTCTATCTCTCCTTCAACTAAGCAACAGTGAGTTGGGTCGTTTCTAATGTCAATGTGCACAGGTTGTACCTTATATTCAAGATCAATGGTAGTCATAGAAGCTAGCGTGGCCAAAGCATCCGCAAAATGGTTCCCCTCCCTTCCTAGATGGGTTAATTAAATCTCTTCAAATTCCTTTGCTAGTGTGGATAGGTATTCCTGGTACGGCCTTAACTTTTCTTCCTTGGTCTGCCATTCCCCTTTTACATGACAGATAATCAACATTGAATCCCCATATACATCTATCTTCTTTATCTTTAGCTCTAATGCTGCTTCTAAACCAAGGATACAAGCTTCAAACTCAGCTGTATTGTTGGTGCACTCGAAATGTAGTTTAACCGAAACCGGATACTGTTTCTTATTAGGAGAGATTATTACTACACCGGCCCCATTACCTTATACATTCACGGCCCCATCAAAAAACATGGTCCACCAGTCTGTCTTTTCTTCTTCCTTTTCTATTGACAATATATCTTCATCGGGGAAATCAAAATCCAAAGGTTCGTAATCTTCAACAGGATTATCAGCCAGATGGTCCGCAATTGCACTGCCTTTTACGGCTTTTCTTGTCATATACACTATGTCATATTCTGCTAATAAAACCTACCACCTTGCAATTCGGCTTGAGAGAAAGGGCTTGTTACAAATATACCTCAGAGGATCCACTTTTGAAATCAACCAAGTGGTATAGTATAGCATATAATGTCATAATCTTTTTGCCGCCCAAACCAGCGCACAATAGAGCCTTTCTATCTCAGTGTATCTAGACTCACATTCGGTGAGTTTCTTACTTAAGTAATAAATAACTCTTTCCTTCCTTTTAGTTTCATCATGCTGACCCAATACACATCCCATGGCTGCTTCAGTTACTGTTAAATATAATACCAGAGGTTTTCCTGATACCGGAGGAATCAGTAAAGGTGGATTTTGTAAATAATGTTTGATTTTATTGAATGCATCCTCACACTCCTCATTCCAGGTTCCAGGATTCTTTTTCCTTAATAGTCGGAATATAGGTTCACATGTTGTTGTTAGCTGAGCTATAAACCGGGTAATGTAGTTTAACCTTCCCAAGAATCCTCTTACTTCTTTCTCCGTCTTAGGGGATGACATAGCTTGAATGGCCCTTATTTTATCTGGATCCACCTCTATACCTCTATCACTTACCACAAATCCTAACAGCTTACCTGATTTAACTCTGAATGAACATTTTACAGGATTGAGCCTTAATTCATACTTCCTCAACCTCTCAAATAACTTCCTCAAAACTTCAACATGATCCTCTCCCTTTTTAGACTTAGCAATCATGTCATCTACATACACCTCAATTTCCTTGTGCATCATGTCGTGGAACAGAGTCACCATTGCTCTTTGATAGGTTGCTCCTGCATTCTTCAAACCGAATGGCATGACCTTGTAGCAGTATGTCCCCCAAGGTGTGATAAAAGTTGTTTTCGCCTTATCCTCTAGAGCCATTTTTATCTGGTTGTATCCTGAAAAACCATCCATAAAGGAATATGTGGAACTTCGGGCAGCGTTGTCCACTAAAACATCTATGTGTGGTAGAGGAAAATCATCCTTAGGGCTAACTCTATTCAAATTCTGAAAATCCACGCAAACTCTAATCTTCCCCTCCTTCTTAGGCACCACAACAATGTTAGATACCCACTGTGGATATCTAACTACTTCTAGGAAGCCACCATCCCATTGCTTCTCGAGTTCTGCCTTAACCTTGATCAAGATATCCGGGTGGGCCCTCCTCAGCTTCTGCTTGACTGGTTTACAGCCTTCTTCCAATGGTATCTTGTGTACTATAATATTTGTATCCAAACCGGGCATATCTTCATAGGACCAAGCAAAGACATCTGAATATTCTTGTAATAGGGTGATCATTTTTGTCCTTTGTTCAAAAGTAATTAGGTACCTATTTTCAACTCTTTCTTGAGCTGATCACTGCCTACATTGACGGTTTTGAGTTCCTCTGCGGCAGGCTTCCAAGTCTGTTCCCGTTGTTCTACTAGTCTGGTGAATTCACTAATATTGCTTTCATCCCACTCTTCTTCTTCCATAGCTATCACATGTTCGTTCAAGTTTGGCCATTTATTCTTGATGCTAAATGTATGTGATGTTGCAGGAGATCCGCTTTCAGGATTCCTGAAAGCAGGAAGTGTTTGGTGTAAATGCATAAAAAAGACAATTTTGAAAAGTGCATGATCTCATCATTTATTTAAAGAAAAGGTGGGCTCAATGACAAACACAAAATCTAGCTGACATCATGAGCCTTGATTGTCAACTAGAGAAAATAAAAGCAAACAAAAGCAATGACAAAAGCATGTTAAGGCAAACAAAGTGGGTTTACATTTTAAAAACTACTGGAGCTTCTTGGGTCACCCAGTTCTGAAACTTCTCGCCCTGAGCCAACTTATGCACAAAGGTCTTGGTGGAGACTTCTTCTAGTGTGTGGACCGTCAGTTGTGGCAGTGCTTCATCTCCCTTTCCCGCTACTATCTTCATGACATCTCCTTCCACCTCATTTTCCTCCAAGGTGTTTATGCTCATATTTGCCAGTGCTTGACCAAGGCTTTCGGCTCCTTTATCATGTTGCATTACGTATGCAGCTTTTGGGAATGACACGCTAAGGGGAGGGATTTCTAGCTCTTCTTCTTCAGGCTCCCTTCCTTCAATTCTAGCTATTCTTCTTTCCCTTCTCCGACCAGCAGCCCACCAATGATCCTCCTTGTTAGGTTTATACCCTAGCCCAAATCTTGGATCAACACATGTCATCTTTACCTGATTAACCCCTTCTGGTACCCCGGCGATAGGGTTATACTGAAATGGGATCCTGCATTCCAAGAAGCATTGAGTTGCCATCCTTGCTGCTTCTAAGATCCTTGGCCTTCTCAGTACTGTGTTCTCCAGCACTCAGTTAGTGTTCGCAATCTCAAAAGCATGGATATTATTATCCTTGCAATCATCTGCCTCGATAACAGGTACAGCCACATTCTTTATCATGGATGCTGTCTCCTCAGCTTTGACAATTACCAACATCCCATTCATGATATATTTCAGGCATTGGTGCAATGATGAAGCTACAGCCCCCGCTACATGAATCCAAGGTCTTCCTAACAACATACTATAGGAAGGGTGGATACCCATAACTTGAAGTGTCACTAGGAACATTTGTGGTCCCACATATAGCTCCACTTCTATAGTCCCAATTATTGGCCTAGGTGAGCCATCATATGCTCTAGCCATCATAGTACTCGGCTTCATATGAGATTCATTGATCGACATTTCTTTCAGAATGTGCTTTGGCAACACGTTAAGAGCCGAGCCATTATCGACGAGCACTTTTCCTATGATGCAATCCTTGCACCTAACCGTAATGTATAAGGGCTTGTTATGTCTGGTACCTTCAGCATCAAGCTCATCAGCCGTGAAGTACAGGTAATTAGTTGCGTGGATCCTCCCCACGAGATGCTCCATGGTTTTATGTTCAATGTCTTGGGGTACATACGCCTCATTCAATACCTTTTGCAAGGCGTTTCGATGCGGCTCAGAGCTGAGTATCAAGGACATAAGGGAGATCCTAGCTGGAGTCCTTTTTAATTGATCTACTATGCAATATTCACTATACTTGATCAACTTTAAAAATTCATTCGACTCCTCTTCCGTTACCAGCTTATTAACTTCTAGTGCTTTGTCAAGATCTACCACTTCTTTGCCCTTTGCCTTCCTCAGCTCCTCGGGCGTAAAGCATCGACCACTCTGGGTCAACCACTTATCTCAGTTTGGAACAAAGGAAGAGGAGCTCAAATGTTGGAGGCACAACCATAATTATAAGGCATGGCATTGTGATTTCCTTTTGTGTAGGAAGGTTTAACCAAGATTAACTTTGGTGGCCCATTAGCTGTTGGTTGGACCCTACATACTCTTGTCATCTTATCTTGACCTTCCATCATACTCACCTCACCACTGCCCTCCATGGGTTCAATCCTCAACTCCCCTATTTTCAGTATTTTTGCAATCTTTTCGCAAAACTCGATGCAATCCTCAATATGATGTCCATCTCTTCCATGGAACTCACAATAACCATATCCCTCCAAATGGCTTTCAACATTTGTCTCCAGAAATCCTGATTGTACCAACATGTCATACAACTTCTTTATGGATACCTTCAACGCCTTGCACTGATTTCCAGCTTCTATCATGCCAACTCCACTACTACCTGCGACATGTTTAGGCAATGGGTTTGAATTAACATTGGGCTTGTCTTCAAATGATATTCATCCTATCTTAATAAGCTCCAACAACCTCTTCTTGAAAGCATAGCAGGTTTCAATCCCATGCCCGGGATTACCAGCATGGTACTTGCAAGTCAACTCGGGCTTGTACCAAATTGGGAATGGTGGTTGCAGTGGTAGTGCAGGGATAGGAGCTATGTGTCCAATGCTTAACAGTTTGGCATACATGTCCTGCAAAGGCATGGGTAAAGGCGGTAGTTATTCTGAAGTCTATCTTGTGTTTGGTCTTTGGTGATTGTTTTGGTTGTTTGAATGGTTATTTGTTCGACTAGGGGAAAAAGGTTGGCTAAAGTTCATATGGGAGAATTGAGAGGCAGGTATTTGTGGGTTATGGGAATCTACTCTCTTGCCCTTGTATCCACCTTTCAAGTTGTTAACGTCACCTTCCCTCTTTCTTCCAATAAAACCCTTTTCCTCCAATGGCTCAGCTATACGCCCAGCTTTAATACCTTGTTCTATCCTTTCAGCTATGCGTACCGCATCGTAGAAATGCTGAGAGGAGCTACCCATTAAATGCTCATAATAAGGTGCCTTGAAGGTATTGGCAAACAAGGTCACCATCTCCGTTTCTATCAAAGGGGGTTGGACATGCATTGCCTCATCCCTCCACCTTTGCGCATAGGCCCTTACCGACTCTTGGCTCCTTTTCTCCGTTGACATTAGACTTGTTCGATCAGGAGCAATTTCCAGGTTAAACTTGTACTGCTTAAGGAAAGCCTCCACCAAGTCTCTCCAGCTCCTGATCTGACACTATCTAACCTCATGTACCAGCTCAAAGTGGATCCTGCGAGGCTATCTTGAAAGAAATAGATTAGCATTTTATCATCGCGGATTACTTTCGCCATTTTATTGTAGTAGGATTGAAGGTGAGTGTTTGGGCATTCCAAACCAGTGTACTTAATGAACTCTGGTATCCTAAAATCTTTTGGCACCACGATGTTTGGTACTAAACATACTTCGGCTGCTCACATAGGGTCAAACCAGTCATTACCCTCAACTGCCCGTAATCTTTCTTCCAAAGCAAACAGCTTGTCTTGGTCCATCAAACCAGAAGACCTATTATCCGGGATTCCCTCCGCTGTTAAGTCCACAGTGATTGGAGCATGAGTTGGCTGGATAGGGGTGATAGGCATAAAATGTTGTTCATTGGCCGAGTTTGCCCCCTGGTTTTGAGATGCTTGAGGGATGTGAGTTTTTGGCGCTCCTTCAGGTTGTTGTGCTGATGTTCCCTCCCCATTCTTAGCTCTTAGAAGTTGCTCGTGTAGGTCGGTTAGCCAAGAAACTTCATTTTTTATGGATTCCAACTCGGTCTGATAATGTGACTCTAAGTGAGCTCTTTCTTCATTCTCCATTCTCGATCTGGACCGGGTGTGGTGGACTTTGGATATGGGACCTATGTTTCACGATCTAGAATGCGTATGATAAATTAAAAACAAAATGCGTGATGAAAATATGGTGCACATGATGTAAAAAAAAATTTAGAGCTGATTCATGACTTTTGTAATCCTTTAGGCAAGATTTCCGAGTCAACCTGATTACTGTAAAGGAGGGTTTGCCAAGTTCTTATCATAGTAGCTTACCAAAACACATTAGAAAGAAAAATAGGTCATGGCCTTCTTATAAATAGAAGTCGCTCATACAAAATGATAACAAAAAAGAGCTTTATACATCGCTACCTTTAAAAGGCATTTTCTCTATTAGCTAAGTCCCCAATAAAAGAGGTGATGGCCCCCATGTATTCTCGATACTTTGAAGCATCATTTCCAACTTGGGTGGCTTGTTGTTGTAGCCTTTCCACATAGCGGGCTGCTTGCTCGACCTGCTTTGTCATATGCCTTATCTTATCATGGAACACGGTGTTATCTGCGATTATCACTTCGTTGCTGGCTCCTAAGGCTCCATTACTTCTTTCCAACACACAAACCATATCCTCCGACCGTGCCAACTTATCCCTTACCCTTTGCAGTTCTTCCTTTTCTATATCCAGCTCGGCTATTTTGGAGTTAATTTGAACTGCAAAGCTGTCCATGTAGTCTTGACATTCTTGACGTTCTTGCTTAGCCTTATTTAGCTCCTCTTCCATCTTGAAGAAATGGCTTCTCAACTCCCTCAACTCTTCTTCTCGTATCTCGATCTCAGATTGTAAAGCCCTCATCCTTCCTTTCGAAGACTCGCTCTCTTCTGGTAATCCTTCATATCAGACTCAGCGGCCTTTCTTGCACTTCTCTCTTCCTCAAGTTGCACCATATATTGAGCTCTGATCCTTCTTTCCTCTTCTATGTCGAGTTGGGCTAGCCGATTCTTCTCTTTTTCAACTTCTACTTTCTTTAAGAGAATGCTCTTTCCCTTCTTCAAGGAATCCATCACCTCTTTGTCAACATTTATCTTGCCTTTTGTTGATCTCTTAACCTTTGCCAACTCCTTTTCTGTAAGCCCATTCTTCTTAACTAGCTCATCATATTCGGTCATTCGATTCCTTAACTCAACCTGGACCCCTTTTGCTATTTCTTCAGCTACCTCGACCCTTTTCTGCCATTCCTTTAAAGACGTTACCTGCTTATCCTGTTTTTCCAACTGCTGGTTCAAGTAAACCCTCATCGTATTTTCTTCCTCTAATTGACTTTCTAATAGCTATTGCTGCCCTTTACTTTTGCTGAGATCAATTATACATCGTTCTAGCTGCTTCCTTAACTCTTCCTCATTATCAGTCCTTTTCCTCTTTGGTTGCTCTATCGCTGATTCTGGATGTTTTTGTGTTGAGAAATCCTTCACTTCAGAGAGCACTTCATTCCTCCAAACTGCATAATTCTGGCTGAATGATGTTTCAAAATTGCTCCCTTCTTCCCTTTTTACCGTTAGGGGTCTTTCCCAATCTTTTCGGATAAGCTCCATCTCTTCGAGGAACGGTTGGTGCTTGAATAAACAGACGAAATGAGCTAAACCCAGAGTTCTTGGTGCATACTGCATTCCACCCAACTGCCTTGTTAAAAGGGCGGGCGCGTAACTGATATACCCTGTTACACCAATCAAGGGAACCCATATCTTGCTTCCACAGCTCATTATGCAGATGGCGTTGTTCATCCATGGTGCTTTCCATTTGAAGTTGCTCCTTGGCAATGCTACATATTTATCTATCCATGCTTTCTCATCCCAGTTCTTCCAAGTCTCATCCATGGTAACCTTTAACGATCGCAGGTCAAACCACCAAAAGTTGTTAAAGATGTCCCTTGGTGTTTCGATATGACTGATAATCCATAAATACAACATAGGGATGCAACATCTCATGGCTCCTTTTCCATGCATTCTGCAGTGGTTGAGTGATAACATGGTTTCTCCCAAAATGGCTGACGAGGGATTGATCCGGTCACGCTCGTATTCTATGAAGACACTTACTGCTTCTAAACTGATGACTCCGATTTCAAAAGGGAACAATACCAATCCAAAAATGGCGAAGGCCACCAACTTGTATCGTTCATCAACCAACTTGCCTTCTTCAGAATTTTTCTTCATTCGGGCTTCAATGACCTTCAATTTAAAACCCCCCTCGACGACTCTACATTGGCTGATCTTTCCTAGCCCTAATAAATTGACTACCTCCGAAGTTGTGTCTTCAAATCTTCGCCTGAGGTAGATCCTGTGGCTGTTGTTTGGAAAATCTAGAATCCTTTCATATTCCTCCACAGTCGGTGTCATATCGATGTTCCCAAAGGTAAAACACCGATAACTAGGATCCCAAAAATTCAGTACGGCTTTGATTGTTGCTGCTTGTACGGGTAACCTTATTAGTTGTGCAATTCTCCCATATCGCCTTTCAAAAATAGTCTCATCAATATACTCCATAATAGACAATAACTTCCCCAAGTCATTACCATGTGATTTATCTTGGTAATGCAAGGCAACCTACTAGCATCGATTCTTGGACATTTTCCTTCAGCTACCTGAGTCAACTCAGATTCTTGCCCAAACTCTTGGAAAGATAGGTACTTAGTCATGATTTGAGCTTAAAAACCTGGATTGATGAATTTAACATTATTAATCATGATGCAAATGAACGTAAGATACATATCCCAAGGACAAGCTCTATTTATTATGTGAGAATGGGCAGTTTTTCTATCTGGTCTTGAAGGGGTCTCATATTTGCCTAGTGACATTCTTCGTAAAGACAGTATGAGGGCGTTGCAAGGAACAGTTAAGGCACATATGCCCACCATTACCAAGCAGGCACTCAGATATGAGTTGGGTGTTTCATGCATCTGAACCCTGACCAATAGTCATAGGGCAAATCGCTAATCCCCCACCTAACTTAAAGCTTGTGTGTGCTTCTCAAAATCAAAGTATGTGATGCATGAGACAGTTCTATACAATGCATGAACAGTAGGTGTAAAAACTTAAAAGCATATTCGCAAATAACAAAAAGAAAAACATATTAACAATAACCACACGAAAACACAAACAAATCAGACAAAAACAAAGCTTAGTCTACAAGGTCCCTAGTGGAGTCGCCATTCTGTCGCACGTGTGCAGCATCACGGTGAAAATATAAGTCCCACTTTAAATCTAAAATGTAAATCTATTTATCTAGCAAATATGGTGAGACAAGAAATTCTCGTCGTTTATTGGTAGAAAATGGAATGGGAGTCGCCACCTAGTATTTTGGTCACTAGGAACCCTAACTGGTCTCAGAGATCGGGTACGGGGACTGGTTGCGTAAAGAGAAGGTATTAGCACCCCAAATACGCCTTACCTAAGGTAAGCTGCATTGTTTGATTGTCTGATAAAAAAGTAAGGTGTTATCCTATTTCAATTGTTGGTCTATTTATGGTTCAAGAAAAGTCTTCCTCAGTAAGGAGGTTCTTATCTTATCGGGTAAAATCATAACCGTTCTAACTTCTATATAAAAACTATATTTTTAATATCAGGAATATGTTTTACGTATAAATTCATAATTCCCAATACTAAAGGAAGACAAAAAGATTTTTTTAGAATTTTTGAAATATTGGCCTAGTTCTCATGGTTCTAACAAACTTGTTGTTAAAGCCAAAGTGCATGCTAATACATATATTTTTTAAAATTTCTTTTGTTATAAGAAAATATGATGTGATGATTTTTTTTAATTTTGGAGAGACTAGGTCGTATGCATTAAAATAAAAACATCCTTTTTTATATATATTTTTTGATGTCTTGACGAAAATCGGGTATTTTAATACTGGATTTGTATCTTTACGGTATAAAAATACAAACCCATATTAAGCCATTTTGATGAAAATATGCAGGAAAATTAACAATATTTTTTTAAGGATTTTTCAGAATTTTTTTGAAAGCAAAACATTTTTTTATTTTTAAATTGTTTTTGATGTTTTGACGAAAACCGGGTATTTTAATACTGGATTTGTATCTTTACGATATAAAAAGACAAACCAATATTAAGCTATTTTGATAAAAATATGCAGGAAAATCAACAATGCTTTTTCAAGGATTTTTCAGAATTTTTTTTGATATATATCTATATATAAATTATATAAAAAACATTATAATAAATAATATATAATATTAGGTGGGCTGGGGTGGGCTGGCCCAACTAACTGGGCCGGACTCAGCCCAAAAAAGGGTTGGGCCGATCTCGGCCCAGAAGGGATTGGGCCGATCTCTGCCCAACAAAGTCTCCTATTTTCGTCTGGGCCGGACCTGGCCCAGATAGTAGGGATGAGCCAGAATCAATCTGGCCCACAAACACATGGCTGGGCTAGAACCAGTCTGGCCCAGAGAAGAAAAAAACAACAATGCTGGGCCAGAATCAACCTGGCCAAGCAACATAACATCAGTGGGGGAATTATTTTCCCCCTTCACTCCTGCATGCAGAACGTTGTTCATTCTGCATGCAGGGAAAAAACAACGAAAGTGCAAACAATTAGGGGGGAGAAAAGTTACCTGGCGTGGAGGAGATGGTGTGTTGCTGGTCTGGCTGCTTCGTTGGTGGTGCTGCGGTGGAGGCCGGTGGCGGTGTTAGGGCTCACGGGCGGCAGCTCCAAACATTAATGTTACTGCTTCAGGCGGTGGAAAAAAAGGCTTTTGTTCTTCCCTTCTCCTCCGTTCTCCTCCTCTTCTTCTATTGCGTTTCCTTTCCCCTTTGGTTTGCTTTGTATCTTTACTGTTTTTTTTTTTGTTTGCTTTCCCTTTCCTCTAAACCTCACAGTCCCTCTCCCGTTTGTGTCTTCCCCGGTTCTTTCCTTTTTGGTCCGTTTTCCTCCCTCTCAGTTTGGGTTTACTGGTGGTTCCTTTCGGTTCCGGTTCTCCTTTCCTCTATTCACTTCCCCTTTTCCTTTTCTTTTTTCTCCCCTCTATTACGTTACTCTCCTTTCGTTCACTTTCTCTCCTCTCTTCAGTTCGTTCCTTTCTCTCTTTTCCTTTGTTATTTCTCTGCCTCCTCTTTTTCCTCTTTCTCGCGTGCTGGCGTTGGGGGTATTTATAGGGCAAAAGGGAGCAGGGGCGTCCCTATTGCCACCCTAGGGCAGCGCATGGGGAGTAGGGCTTTGCTGCCCTGCCACAGCGCCGGGTTGGCTAGACAATGGGCGTGGCTGGCAGGGCACAACTCCCTTGGTTTCTCATCATGAGAGTGCGTGGGGGGTCGGGTTTTGGCAGGGCATGCGACGTCCAGGGTTTAATGAAGAAAGAAGAGGAAAATAACACTGCCTTCCCCTGTTGCACGTCCAGGGGAAGGAGAAAGGGGAACATTGTCGTTCAAAACGACATTGTTCTGCCCCTCTTTTTTTTTTTTACATGAAACGGCGCCGTTTTGGACAAAACACGCCGTTTCATTTAAATATGGCGCCACACGTCAACTTCTAAATCAGTCCTTAATTTATCTTTTGTTCATTTCAATTGTATCCCTGACAACTTCAATCTCCGCCCTTATAGTTGGCCGCCTTTTTCACTTTGATCATTGGTCTCTAATTTATGCAATTTCACCCTCAATTGACCAATAAACTTCTAATTTCTTCAATTTGGCCTCTAATTGGGTTAATTACAACCCCTCTATTTACATGCCTTTTTCAATTTGGTCCTTGGTTTCAGATTTCCTCAATTAAGTCCCTAATTGGCCATAAACTTCAATATTTATGCAATTAAGCCCCTAATTTGACCAAATCAACTCTCAAAAATTATAATTTGACCCTAGAACTTTAATTTCTTCCCAATTAAAGCTCAAATTGACTTAAAAATCAATTTTTCTTGCAATCAAACCTTCTATAAATTCAATTAAGCCTTCAATAAAATCTAATTGAGTCCATAAACATCCAATTTTGGACTTTTCTCTTCAAATTAAATTTTCTTTTCCAACAGGGCTCTCATCATTCAAGTATATACTGTAAAAAATTTCACTCCTTGTATTTTTGAACCTCCTTAATCAATTTTTCTGATCCTTTTCTAAGCGCTCCAACCTCCTATTATTTTTCTAATTTCTTCCGGCTATGTATTTATATATTTATTTTTGTGGGGGGACCCAAAATGGGTTACAACAGTCTAGACATTTGAAATGTTACTATCTAGACATTTGAACTGTTACTGTCTACATTGAACTATTACTGTCCAACCGTTACTGTCTAACTTTGAACTGTTGCTGTCTAGACATTTAAACTGTTACTGTCTACACATTAAACTGTTGTTGTCTAACTTTGAACTGTTATTGTCTAGACATTTGAACTGTTGTTGTCTACACATTGAACTGTTACTGTCCAATTGTTACTGTTTAGCCATTTGAACTGTTGCTGTCTAGACATTTGAACTATTACTGTTTACACATTGAACTGCTACTATCCAACTGTTACTGTCTAGCCATTTGAACTGTTACTGTCCAACTGTTACTGTCTAGACATTGAACTGTTATTATATGAACACTCATCAGATTTTTAACTATATCTAAAGTTCTAAAACTCCATTTTAAGTGAGATTGATCTCGTTAGAAAGTTAAGACACGAGACTACTAGTTCTTTGAAGGAAGGAGAACCCAGTTCTTCCTCCAAGATAGTCAAAATTTCTCATCAACTAATCAGTCCTACTGCCCTACATAATTAGTCACGACTCAGTCTTGGTTGGTAACCCATAACTAGAGTCCTACATCTCCAAATTGAGCAAGACCAGTTTCCTTGGTTAGCTAACATTCAAATCTACAATTTCTATGAAGGAATCCGATCCTAATTCCCTCATCCTCCTACATGAAATCTCACAGAAAGTCAGGAGACAAGTCTGTCCAGATTCGTCTCCCCCTCCCCTTCACACAATACTTTCATAAACTACATACCACACACATGAATTAACTTAATTCTAACAATAAGTACTTTTTCCCCAATTCATGTCTAAGAACCCTAACCTATGATTCATCAAGGTATCAATTCATTATCGAATTTAAAATGATTTTTTTAAGATTATGTTTAGAACACCTTACCCGATACGAATTAAGATTTTGATCTTCAACCAGTTGAAGATTTTTAACTCCCTCCTTTCTTTTCTTCTTGTTCAATTTCTTAGTAATCCCTTGCTCTCAAGGGTTTATCCCATCTATAAACCCTTAATCTTGGATGGGTTCTTGAAATTTTAGTGTTTCTCTCTTGATTTCGCAAGAATGGGTATAAAACTCCCTATTTTCTCTCCTTATGGTTCTTGCAGATTTTTAGTAAGGAGAGAGTACTTATACTCTATATTTTCCCTTATTTTCATCTAGGCCCCCTTTTCCTATAAGTGTATTATTCTCTTCAATTAAATCCAACCCTCAACAATACCGGGTTTATTATAATGTCTCGAATTATTTCACCCGAAAATTTATATTAAAAAAATTCTGAATTCCTGTTTTTATTTAACTATATGCATGAATTTCTTCACTTTTATTTATTTATTTTTCCCGGGGTTTACATTCTGCCCTCCTAATAGAAATTTCGTCCTCAAAATTTGAGTGATGTACCTGAGTTTATAAACAAGTCGGGGAATTTTTGTCTCATTTCTGATTCTCTATCCCATGTTTCTTCCTTGATTTGTGAGCTTCGCCATAAGACTCTGATGATGGGAACTTTCTTATTACAAAGTTCTTTCTCGCCCTAATTGAGTATCTTTATCAGTCTTACCTCAAGTGTTGAGTCTTCTTTTACCTCCACTGGCACTTGAGGTAACACTCTCGAAGGGTCTACATCGGCTTTTTGCAGCAAAGAAACATGGAATACATTGTGAACCTTGGCCAACTGTGAGGGCAAGTTTATTTCATATGCTACAGGTCTGATACGTTTTCGGATTTCAAATGGTCCAATAAACCTTAGAGCTAACTTTCCCTTCATACCGAATCTCAGCATGTGCTTCCATGGAGCTACCTTAAGAAATACTTTATCTCCAGGACAAAATTCAAGTGTTTGAATATCCGCATATTTCTTCTGTCTATCCTAAGCCACCTTCATTCGATTCTTAATAATCCTCACTTTTTCAGTAGTGATTTGTACTAATTCTGCCCCATATAGCTTTCTATCCCCAACTTCTTCCCAACACAAGGGTGTCCTACACTTTCTGCCATAAAGAGCTTCAAATGGGGCCATTCCAATTATTGTTTGATAACTGTTGTTATACGTGAATTCTACTAGTGACAGGTGCTCCTCCTAGTTTCCACCAAATTCCAAAGCACATGCCCTTAGTAAATCCTCTAAGATCTGAATAACTCTCTCAGATTGGCCATCAGTTTGCGGATGAAAGGCAGTACTGATACTCTAATTTGTTCCCAAGGCACGTTGTATGCTCGCCTAGAGATGTGAAGTAAATCTTGGGTCTCGGTCTGAAACAATTGATGTTGGGACTCCATGAAGCCTTACAACTTTGTTCACATAAATCTTAGCCAACTTGTCAACTAGATCTGTCATCTTTACTGGTAGGAAAAGGGCAGACTTGGTTAGTTGATCCACAATGACCTAGATTGCATCATTTCCCCTCTTTCTTCTGGGTAGTCCCGACACAAAGTCCATTGTGATCATCTCCCACTTCCACTCAGCGATTGGTAATGGTTGTAACAGCCTTGCTGGTTTTTGGTGTTCTACTTTTACTTGTTGGCAAATACTACATTTTGCCATGTAACCAGCCACTTCTTTTCTCATATTTGGCCACCAGTAGTACTGTTTCAGATCTTGGTACATTTTAGTACTACCCAGATGTACAATGAACTTAGACTCGTAAGCCTCTCATAGTAACTTTTGTTTAAGGGCTTTTTCGTCAGGCACATACATACATCGCCCCTACATCACTATTCCATCATCACCCATTCAAAAAAGAGTTTCGCCCCCTGATTCCAGTTTGATTCTTACTTTTAACACCTCATTATCAAGCTGTTGTGCCTCTAATATTTGCTCTTGATATCCTGACTTCACCCTTAGTTGAGCCATTAAGGATCCTTCCGGACTAACACTTAATAATGCCCCCAATCTCTTTAGTCCAATCATAGTTTCCTCATTCCAAGTCACCGGTCCACCCCTAATTGCCTTGTCTTTACAACTGAAAGCATCCGCGACTACATTCGCTTTTCCTGGATGATAATCTATAATACGGTCGTAGTCTTTAATTGATTATACCCATCTCCGTTGTCGCATATTCAACTCCTTTTGTGACATCAGATATTTAAGGCTCTTATGATCCGTGAAAATTTGAACCCGAGATCCGTATAAGTAATGCCTTTATACTCGTAAAGCAAAAACTACTGCTGCCAATTCTAAGTCATGAACTGGGTAGTTGACTTCATGAGTCTTCAGTTGTCTCGATGCATACGCAACTACTTTTCCATGCTGCATTAGAACACAACCCAGTCCTTTTCTTGAGGCATCACTATAGACTACAAAGCCTTCTGTTCCGGATGGAAGGATTAGTACGGGGGCAGTAGTAAGCCTTGTCCTCAATTCTTGAAAGCTCTCATCGCACTCCTTTGACCATTCCCATCTTATGTTCTTTCTAGTGAGTTGTGTCAATGGAGTTGCTATTGTTGAAAACCCTTCGATAAATCTTCTATAATACCCTGCCAATCCGAGAAAACTATGAATTTTAGTTACCGTAGTAGGCCTTTCCCATCTCAAAACTGCTTCCACCTTCTGAGGGTCCACAAAAATGCCCTTTGAAGACACTACATGCCCCAAAAAGGTAACTTCTTTTAACCAGAAGTCACATTTATCCAATTTGGCATACAATTGGCGGCTCCTCAGAGTCTGTAGTGTTTGTCTCAAGTGTTGTTCATGCTCCTCATAGGATTTGGAGTAAACCAAGATGTCATCGATGAATACGAGAACAAACTTATCAAGGTATGGTTGGAATACTCGGTTCATTAAATCCATAAAAAGTGTTGGGGAATTAGTTAATCCAAAGGATAGCGCCAAGAACTCGAAGTGTTCGTAGCGAGTTCTGAAGGTAATTTTCGGCACATCTTGCCCTTTGATTCGCATTTGGTAGTATCCTAATCTTAAATCAATCTTTGAGAAATCTTTGGCACCCTTCAATTGATCGAACAAATCATCTATCCGCGGAAGCGAATATCTGTTCTTTACCGTCACTTTATTCAGCTGACGGTAATCTATGCAAAGCCTCAACGTTCCATCTTTCTTCTTCACAAATAATACGGGTGCTCCCCAAGGTGAGTTGCTTGGTCGTATGAACCCTTTGTCTAAAAGCTCCTGCAATTGGATTTTTCACTCATCCAATTCTTTTGGGGCCATTCTATATGGTGGTTTGGCTATAGGAGACACCCCAGGCAATATATCTATGGTGACCTCAACTTATCTTTCTGGGGTAGTCCTGGCAATTCTTCTGGAAATACGTCCAGAAATTCCCTCACAATTGGAATGTCAGACAGTCCTATTTTACCCTTTTTTGAATTTATCACATAGGCAAGGTATGTTGTACAATCTTTCTTTAGTAGTTTTCTCGCAACCATACCTGAGATTATATTTGTAAAATTGGAAATTCTCTCCCCCTTAAAGACCATTGTTTCACCCTTAGCCTCTTGGAAGGTTACCGTTTTTGTAAAGCAGTCTAGACGAGCCTTATTTTTGACTAACCAATTCATACCTAGAATATATCAAAATCACTTAATTCTAGGGGTATTAAATCTGCTTCTAGTTCACACCCATTAATGCTAATTCCCACTGATGTAACCGTATTATTCGATAGTTTCACCCACATTTAGCTAGTGTTTTGCCTATGTTTTATGTATAAAATGCCTTGATATTCTTTGTTTTATGTTTTGAAGGCACCTTTAGATGAAAGATGCAAAAAGGAGTAAATTGGAGGTAATTGGCAGATTTGACCCTCAGTCGATGTTTTGTGCAGAGCGTGAGCTCTAAAAGTCGAAACGAAGTGATTCCAGTGGCATTAGAAAGCTAACATCCATACCGTTCTGGAAATATAGGTCAAGAAAAATAAAAATAAAAATTTCAGCCAAAAACGATGTCATATGAGGGAGATATGAGTTTTCAAAGATGACAACTGAATTCTGCCAGCAAACAGGTTTCGTGAAGAAACGAATCCAAATTACATCCCGAAGCATCAAAACCGACATCCAACTTTTAATTTCAGCAATTTAGCTCCTCAAGAACATCAATCCAGAAGGTCAAGGAAGGCATCCACCAACCTCAAGCCACCAACCTCAAACCACCAACCACAAACCAGCCGCCAGCCGCCTTCACACTACCACCATCTATTGATGTTCACACTTGAACTTTGATTTTTCTTACTTACAATTTGTGTATAAATAGGCAGCTAAGTTTATGCTATGAAGGGAGCCAAGAAAGAGGGAGAGAGAGTGCAGTAGAATCAAAGAAAGAAGGGTGGCAGCCATAAGAGAAGAAACACAAACTCTCCCCTCTACAACCCAAAAATCATGTATTCTTCCATCTTTAGGAGTAGTTGTTCAATAGATATGCAAGGCTAAGCTCGTTTTCTTGGTTGCAAGGACGCAAACATCTTCAGATTTCAAGAATTGTGAGATTTATTCTTCCATTTATTTTCAGTTTGTATTATGAATGAGTATGTTTGTTTTCCAATGCATAGTTTCTATGATTGTTTATCTTAATTGCTAGAGCGGACTCTAAGTTATTATTGTGAACAATCTATTGGTAAGTTTGATATCAAAACCGGAGTTGTGGTATATAAACTTGTGAAGCAACTAAGCTTGATAATTGTAGCGGAACTACGTTATTAAACTTAGGGAGAACATTAAATCAAATGCAACACAAGCTGACAACTTGGTTGTTAAGATTAATGAATTTATCTAGATCTTAAGGCTGCCATTGGATTAAATCATTAGTGCGGACACTGTGATTGTTTGTTGGTTAGGGTTAGTTATACGGCGGATCCGTTAATTAACCAATATTAAGAAAAGATAAAAATTCAGAATATAAACTGGAGTTTTGTTTCAAGGATCAATTCTGATTTCTGTAGGTGGATGTGTGCTTGCAACCAAGGTTTGTTTTCTTGATATATTTCAGTTTTAATTGATTTTGTTTGCTAGTTTAATTGCTGCCATAGTTTAGATAATCACAAACCAAATCCCCCCAATTATATAACATACAACATAAAAATCTGACTTGAAACTTCCTTGTGGGATCGACCCCTTGCTTGCTCTATACTATTTTGTGTGTTTTAAGCTAGGGTAATTAATTTGTGCGACCGCGACATCGCAGCAAATTTTGGCGCCGTTGCCGGGGAGGTAATTTTAGTTGATTCTTGTGCCTGTACTGTTATTTTTATTTGCTGTGATTCAAAAAAAAAGAAAAAGAGAAACATAATTTTTGCTTGCAACGGTACTGTTCACTTGCGGCAGCGGTACTGTTTAAAACAGAGTTTTTGGTGGAATTAGGTATCGACCTTTTGTTTCCTAAGGGAAAACGACGTTATGAACAGGACTTGTGATTGATCACAAGCCCCACTCTATTGAGGCCAAATTCCGCTGTTTTGTAGTGTTTTTAGGCAGTTTTAGTTTTCTACCGTAGGATTTTTGTACAATTTGCATTGTTTTCGATCTCTTGTGTGGTTACTTTCTTTTGAGTTTTCTTACCAATTTATGCCTGTGACCCGTTCTACTAATCAAATTCAAGTGCAGGTTGATCTTGAAATAGAACGCACTTTACATAGGTTAAGAAAGGAAGCTCGCCTCAACACCATGGCGATTGCACGACAACAAACACTCAAGGAGCTTGCTGCTCCTAACGTGGAAAATCAACCATTGTGCATAAACATTGCCAATAATGTAAACTTTGAGCTCAAATCTGGTTTTATACATTTGCTACCAACATTCAATGGTCTTGCAGGAGAAGATCCTCATACTCATCTCAAGGAGTTCCATATGGTTTGCATTGGCATGAAACCGAATGGAGTTGATGAAGAACAAGTTAAGTTGAAAGCTTTTCCTTTCTCTTTAAAAGGGGCAGCAAAGACATGGCTTTTCTCTATTCTCCCAGGATCTATTGGAACTTGGAATGCCATGAAGAAGATTTTCCTTGAGAAGTATTTCCCAGCATCTCGAGTTGCCAACATAAGGAAAGAAATATGTGGGATTCGGCAATCTCATGGAGAGACACTCTCTGAATACTGGGAAAGATTTGAGCAACTCTGCATTCAATGTCCTCATCATCAAATACCTGATCAACTGCTCATTCAATATTTCTATGAAGGATTGATGCCTACTGACCGTAGTATCATTGATGCTGCAAGTGGAGGGGCATTGGTAGATAAGACACCCGAGGCTGCACGCCAATTGATCTCAAACATGGCAGCCAACTCGAAACAGTTTGGCACTCGTGGAGATTTCTCAAACAAACGAGTAAATGAGGTAAGTATTTCTAACCTTGAAAATAAAGTTAATGATCTTACTTCTCTTGTGCGTTCTTTGGCTTGTGGAAATATACAGCAGGTAAAAGTTTGTAGCATATGTTCCTTACAAGGACATGCCTCAGATATGTGCCCAACAATGCAAGAAGATTACATTGAACAAGCTAATACAGTTGATGGAGCATTCAATGGACAACCCCAACGTAAATATGATCCCTTTTCCAACACGTACAATCCTGGATGGAGAGATCATCCCAACTTACACTATGGGAACCCACCTCAACAAAGCAATCAAGGACGACAGTTCCATCCCCTTGGATTTCAATCCCAACAGAATTATCAAGCAAGACAACCCCCTTCTCCATTCACAAACTCCAATGTTATAGGGTCCTCATCCAATGATGATCTTCGTGAGATGATGAAAACTTTGGCTTCTAACACTGTGACCTTACAACAAAATGTCATGTCTTTTCAACAGGAAACA
This sequence comes from Populus simonii, assembly GCA_007827005.2. Lineage (NCBI taxonomy): Eukaryota > Viridiplantae > Streptophyta > Magnoliopsida > Malpighiales > Salicaceae > Populus > Populus simonii. The sequence goes on along the minus strand of CM017470.2, from coordinate 5,784,582 downwards.
AGGTCAAGTATTGACAACTTAGAAAAGCAAATGGGGCAAGTAGCTTCAAGTGTAGGGAAATTGGAGGCACAAATGAATGGAAAATTGCCCTCCCAAGCTTTGAATCCAAAAGAGAATGTTAGTGCAATAATGCTGCGAAGTGGGAAAGAACTTGAAAGACAAAGGTCAAAACAAATTGAGATAGAGGAAGAAGAAGAGATAGAAACTGAATTGAGTACAAAGAAGGAACATCCTTCTCCTCCACAAACTGAAACAAAGACCAACACTCCAAAGGTAATTCCTCAATCAATGAATTCCAATTTTAAAACAATTCCACCCTTTCCTGTGAGTTCTTCTAGGTCAAAGAAAGAAGACAAAGAAAATGAGATTTTAGAGGTTTTCAAGAAAGTGGAACTCAACATTCCTTTGCTTGATGCTATCAAGCAAATTCCCAAGTATGCCAAATTCTTGAAGGAGCTGTGTACTACCAAGAGAGCTTTCAAACTGCAAGGTCACGAAACGATAAGTATGGGTGAAGTTGTCTCTGCTGTTGTTCTAAAGAATATGCCTTTGAAGCAAAAAGACCCAGGTGCGTTTACTATCCCATGTGTTATTGGCAATGCTAGTTTCAAAAGGGCTTTATGCGATTTAGGTGCATCCATTAGTGTTATGCCTAAACATGTTAATGATTCTCTTAGTCTTGAACCTTTGAATAAAACTAGCATTGTAATACAACTTGCGGATCGTAGTTTTGTTTACCCACTTGGTGTGATAGAAGATGTCCTAGTCAAGATTGATAGTTTGGTTATTCCATGTGATTTTTATATTCTTGATATGGAACATGATTCTTGTGATTCATCAAACAGCACTCCTATATTGTTTGGGAGACCATTCTTGAAAACTGCCAATACAAAGATTGATTGTGGTAAGGATACTTTGTCTATGGAGGTAGGAGATGAAAAAATTGAATTTACTTTTCATGATGCAATGACATATCCTTATAGCACTGTTTATTCTATCACATGCTATGACCAAGTTGATAAGTGTGTGCAGCAAGTTTACGGATTAAGCGTAGCTTTGAGCTATAGCTATGATTTTACCGAGATAAAAGAGAAGGAGAGGCACATATGTGTTCCCCAAAACATGCACCAATCAGCATTGGCTTTGCAAGCTTTGCAAACTATCCTCCATGATGCAAAAGTCATACCCCCTATCACGGACAGTGAATGGGTGGCGTCTATCCTTTTGGTACCCAAAAAGACTGGAACCATGTTGGAAGAGATTCGACATGATGCTTATGAGAATGCAAGGATTTACAAAGAAAAGACTAAAAGTCTTCATGACCGAATAATTACAAGAAAAGAGTTTCATGTTGGAGACAAAGTCCTTCTTTATCATTCGCATTTGAAACTTTTTCCTGGAAAGTTACGCTCTCATTGGATTGGACCATTTTTTGTTTCTAATGTTTTTTCTTATGGTGCAGTTGAAATTACAAGTTTAGAAACCAATAAAGTACTCAAGGTCAATGGGCATCGCTTGAAACCTTTCTATGACAATTGGACGGCAGAACTCACCGCTTCTGTGGAGTTAGCTGAACCAATCTATGAAGAATGAACATGCAACATGTCAAGCCAATGACATAAAAATAAAAGCGCTTACTGGGAGGCAACCCAGCACAAAAAAAAAAATCAGATTTGCTTTCTTTTTTCCCTTATCTTTTATTTTTCGCATTTTACTTTATTATTGTCATTCTCCTATATTCCATTTCTTTTATTTGAACATTGAGGACAATGTTGTGTTTTAAGTGTGGGGGTATTGGAAGAATTTTGGTTTTCTTTGTTATTTTTCAAAAAAAAAAAATTATGTTTGATCTTTAGAACTCTCATTGTTTTTTAGAATATGAGTATTATGTATGAGAATTAGTTGAGATAGATGAAGATATAAATCAAATGAAGGAGTATGCATGTAAATTTTAAGGTTTAATTGGTTTAGGGATTGACTTTGAGAATATGCCACGTTGACTTTATAGTGTTATACCAATGCAAGCTTTTGAGCCTTCAACATTATATTCTTTGATTGTGCATTCTTTCAATGATATGTATCTCTAGAACTTGCTTCATATCTTGTTGAGATTACATTTGCATTACATGTGTACATGAAGATGATAAAGGCATTAGAAATTTTAACCACTTAAACCAAAAAGCCAACCTAAAGCATATTATCCTTAGTGAGCCTCTTTTGAGCTTGTTTATCTTTTCTTTGCTTTATCTATGTATAAACCTGAACTTTTTATATGTTTTTCTTTTCCCCTGACCAAGGATTAGTAGAGCATATACTTGTGATATCTCATGGAATTATGGTTGGAAATTATATGAAAAGAAAGAATAAGTGATGCTTGATGAAAAGATGGGCAAAGTTGCCAAAGGTGAAAAAAAAAAAAGTATTCCTTTATGTTCTTAAGGTTTTATGTTGAAACAGAAGCATTGATGATTAAAGATGGAAAATTTATATGCTTTAATGGAATATCTTGTTTGAAATATCATTTTTCAGAATGTTCTACTGTCTTTGGTTTGAACCATTTCTTTTACTCTCTTTTACCTCACCTTAACCTTAGCCCCATTACAACCGGAAAATAAGACCTTTTGATTCATGCATTGTTTGTAATATGTGGTAATGAAGATAAGATTGAAGAGCAAACTTATGGTAGAACATATTCATTGATTGAATTTGAGAGATTTAAACACATAAGCCCTAAACACGTGAGTGTTGGAGTGTATATCAATGAGAGGACCTATTACTTTGGCATGGCATAGATTTCATTTATCCCGACGATTAATTGAGTTTTGAAGTTTGCATGAAAATGAATTCATGAAAATTTATAATCTGTATCTTTCTTGATTGTATTCTTGTTTATAATGCATATATTCTTGGACATTGATGGGAGATTAAGAGATTGATCATAGTTATTTTCAATTTGATTTTATCTATCCTTTCTCGAGGACGAGCAAGAGCTAAGTGTGGGGGTATTTGATGTAACCATATTATTCGATAGTTTCACCCACATTTAACTAGTGTTTTGCCTATGTTTTATGTATAAAATGCCTTGATATTCTTTGTTTTATGTTTTGAAGGCACCTTTAGATGAAAGATGCAAAAAGGAGTAAATTGGAGGTAATTGGCAGATTTGACCCTCAGTCGATGTTTTGTGCAGAGCGTGAGCTCTAAAAGTCGAAACAAAGTGATTCCAGTGGCATTAGAAAGCTAACATCCATACCGTTCTGGAAATCTAAGTCAAGAAAAATAAAAATAAGAATTTCAGCCAAAAACGATGTCATATGAGGGAGATATGAGTTTTCAAAGATGACAACTGAATTCTGCCAGCAAATAGGTTTCGTGAAGAAACGAATCCAAATTACATCCCGAAGCATCAAAACCGACATCCAAGTTTTAATTTCAGCAATTTAGCTTCTCAAGAACATCAATCCAGAAGGTCAAGGAAGGCATCCACCAACCTCAAGCCACCAACCTCAAACCACCAACCACAAACCAGCCGCCAGCCGCCTTCACACTACCACCATCTATTGATGTTCACACTTGAACTTTGATTTTTCTTACTTACAATTTGTGTATAAATAGGCAGCTAAGTTTATGCTATGAAGGGAGCCAAGAGAGAGGGAGAGAGAGTGCAGTAGAATCAAAGAAAGAAGGGTGGCAGCCATAAGAGAAGAAACACAAACTCTCCCCTCTACAACCCAAAAATCATGTATTCTTCCATCTTTAGGAGTAGTTGTTCAATAGATATGCAAGGCTAAGCTCGTTTTCTTGGTTGCAAGGACGCAAACATCTTCAGATTTCAAGAATTATGAGATTTATTCTTCCATTTATTTTCAGTTTGTATTATGAATGAGTATGTTTGTTTTCCAATGCATAGTTTCTATGATTGTTTATCTTAATTGCTAGAGCGGACTCTAAGTTATTATTGTGAACAATCTATTGGTAAGTTTGATATCAAAACCGGAGTTGTGGTATATAAACTTGTGAAGCAACTAAGCTTGATAATTGTAGCGGAACTACGTTATTAAACTTAGGGAGAACATTAAATCAAATGCAACACAAGCTGACAACTTGGTTGTTAAGATTAATGAATTTATCTAGATCTTAAGGCTGCCATTGGATTAAATCATTAGTGCGGACACTGTGATTGTTTGTTGGTTAGGGTTAGTTATACGGCGGATCCGTTAATTAACCAATATTAAGAAAAGATAAAAATTCAGAATATAAACTGGAGTTTTGTTTCAAGGATCAATTCTGATTTCTGTAGGTGGATGTGTGCTTGCAACCAAGGTTTGTTTTCTTGATATATTTCAGTTTTAATTGATTTTGTTTGCTAGTTTAATTGCTGCCATAGTTTAGATAATCACAAACCAAATCCCCCCAATTATATAACATACAACATAAAAATCTGACTTGAAACTTCCTTGTGGGATCGACCCCTTGCTTGCTCTATACTATTTTGTGTGTTTTAAGCTAGGGTAATTAATTTGTGCGACCGCGACATCGCAGCAAATTTTGGCGCCGTTGCCGGGGAGGTAATTTTAGTTGATTCTTGTGCTTGTACTGTTATTTTTATTTGCTGTGATTCAAAAAAAAAGAAAAAGAGAAACATAATTTTTGCTTGCAACGGTACTGTTCACTTGCGGCAGCGGTACTGTTTAAAACAGAGTTTTTGGTGGAATTAGGTATCGACCTTTTGTTTCCTAAGGGAAAACGACGTTATGAACAGGACTTGTGATTAATCACAAGCCCCACTCTATTGAGGCCAAATTCCGCTGTTTTGTAGTGTTTTTAGGCAGTTTTAGTTTTCTACCGTAGGATTTTTGTACAATTTGCATTGTTTTCGATCTCTTGTGTGGTTACTTTCTTTTGAGTTTTCTTACCAATTTATGCCTGTGACCCGTTCTACTAATCAAATTCAAGTGCAGGTTGATCTTGAAATAGAACGCACTTTACATAGGTTAAGAAAGGAAGCTCGCCTCAACACCATGGCGATTGCACGACAACAAACACTCAAGGAGCTTGCTGCTCCTAACGTGGAAAATCAACCATTGTGCATAAACATTGCCAATAATGTAAACTTTGAGCTCAAATCTGGTTTTATACATTTGCTACCAACATTCAATGGTCTTGCAGGAGAAGATCCTCATACTCATCTCAAGGAGTTCCATATGGTTTGCATTGGCATGAAACCGAATGGAGTTGATGAAGAACAAGTTAAGTTGAAAGCTTTTCCTTTCTCTTTAAAAGGGGCAGCAAAGACATGGCTTTTCTCTATTCTCCCAGGATCTATTGGAACTTGGAATGCCATGAAGAAGATTTTCCTTGAGAAGTATTTCCCAGCATCTCGAGTTGCCAACATAAGGAAAGAAATATGTGGGATTCGGCAATCTCATGGAGAGACACTCTCTGAATACTGGGAAAGATTTGAGCAACTCTGCATTCAATGTCCTCATCATCAAATACCTGATCAACTGCTCATTCAATATTTCTATGAAGGATTGATGCCTACTGACCGTAGTATCATTGATGCTGCAAGTGGAGGGGCATTGGTAGATAAGACACCCGAGGCTGCACGCCAATTGATCTCAAACATGGCAGCCAACTCGAAACAGTTTGGCACTCGTGGAGATTTCTCAAACAAACGAGTAAATGAGGTAAGTATTTCTAACCTTGAAAATAAAGTTAATGATCTTACTTCTCTTGTGCGTTCTTTGGCTTGTGGAAATATACAGCAGGTAAAAGTTTGTAGCATATGTTCCTTACAAGGACATGCCTCAGATATGTGCCCAACAATGCAAGAAGATTACATTGAACAAGCTAATACAGTTGATGGAGCATTCAATGGACAACCCCAACGTAAATATGATCCCTTTTCCAACACGTACAATCCTGGATGGAGAGATCATCCCAACTTACACTATGGGAACCCACCTCAACAAAGCAATCAAGGACGACAGTTCCATCCCCATGGATTTCAATCCCAACAGAATTATCAAGCAAGACAACCCCCTTCTCCATTCACAAACTCCAATGTTATAGGGTCCTCATCCAATGATGATCTTCGTGAGATGATGAAAACTTTGGCTTCTAACACTGTGACCTTACAACAAAATGTCATGTCTTTTCAACAGGAAACAAGGTCAAGTATTGACAACTTAGAAAAGCAAATGGGGCAAGTAGCTTCAAGTGTAGGGAAATTGGAGGCACAAATGAATGGAAAATTGCCCTCCCAAGCTTTGAATCCAAAAGAGAATGTTAGTGCAATAATGCTGCGAAGTGGGAAAGAACTTGAAAGACAAAGGTCAAAACAAATTGAGATAGAGGAAGAAGAAGAGATAGAAACTGAATTGAGTACAAAGAAGGAACATCCTTCTCCTCCACAAACTGAAACAAAGACCAACACTCCAAAGGTAATTCCTCAATCAATGAATTCCAATTTTAAAACAATTCCACCCTTTCCTGTGAGTTCTTCTAGGTCAAAGAAAGAAGACAAAGAAAATGAGATTTTAGAGGTTTTCAAGAAAGTGGAACTCAACATTCCTTTGCTTGATGCTATCAAGCAAATTCCCAAGTATGCCAAATTCTTGAAGGAGCTGTGTACTACCAAGAGAGCTTTCAAACTGCAAGGTCACAAAACGATAAGTATGGGTGAAGTTGTCTCTGCTGTTGTTCTAAAGAATATGCCTTTGAAGCAAAAAGACCCAGGTGCGTTTACTATCCCATGTGTTATTGGCAATGCTAGTTTCAAAAGGGCTTTATGCGATTTAGGTGCATCCATTAGTGTTATGCCTAAACATGTTAATGATTCTCTTAGTCTTGAACCTTTGAATAAAACTAGCATTGTAATACAACTTGCGGATCGTAGTTTTGTTTACCCACTTGGTGTGATAGAAGATGTCCTAGTCAAGATTGATAGTTTGGTTATTCCATGTGATTTTTATATTCTTGATATGGAACATGATTCTTGTGATTCATCAAACAGCACTCCTATATTGTTTGGGAGACCATTCTTGAAAACTGCCAATACAAAGATTGATTGTGGTAAGGATACTTTGTCTATGGAGGTAGGAGATGAAAAAATTGAATTTACTTTTCATGATGCAATGACATATCCTTATAGCACTGTTTATTCTATCACATGCTATGACCAAGTTGATAAGTGTGTGCAGCAAGTTTACGGATTAAGCGTAGCTTTGAGCTATAGCTATGATTTTACCGAGATAAAAGAGAAGGAGAGGCACATATGTGTTCCCCAAAACATGCACCAATCAGCATTGGCTTTGCAAGCTTTGCAAACTATCCTCCATGATGCAAAAGTCATACCCCCTATCACGGACAGTGAATGGGTGGCGTCTATCCTTTTGGTACCCAAAAAGACTGGAACCACGTTGGAAGAGATTCGACATGATGCTTATGAGAATGCAAGGATTTACAAAGAAAAGACTAAAAGTCTTCATGACCGAATAATTACAAGAAAAGAGTTTCATGTTGGAGACAAAGTCCTTCTTTATCATTCGCATTTGAAACTTTTTCCTGGAAAGTTACGCTCTCATTGGATTGGACCATTTTTTGTTTCTAATGTTTTTCCTTATGGTGCAGTTGAAATTACAAGTTTAGAAACCAATAAAGTACTCAAGGTCAATGGGCATCGCTTGAAACCTTTCTATGACAATTGGACGGCAGAACTCACCGCTTCTGTGGAGTTAGCTGAACCAATCTATGAAGAATGAACATGCAACATGTCAAGCCAATGACATAAAAATAAAAGCGCTTACTGGGAGGCAACCCAGCACAAAAAAAAAAATCAGATTTGCTTTCTTTTTTCCCTTATCTTTTATTTTTCGCATTTTACTTTATTATTGTCATTCTCCTATATTCCATTTATTTTATTTGAACATTGAGGACAATGTTGTGTTTTAAGTGTGGGGGTATTGGAAGAATTTTGGTTTTCTTTGTTATTTTTCAAAAAAAAAAAATTTATGTTTGATCTTTAGAACTCATTGTTTTTTAGAATATGAGTATTATGTATGAGAATTAGTTGAGATAGATGAAGATATAAATCAAATGAAGGAGTATGCATGTAAATTTTAAGGTTTAATTGGTTTAGGGATTGACTTTGAGAATATGCCACGTTGACTTTATAGTGTTATACCAATGCAAGCTTTTGAGCCTTCAACATTATATTCTTTGATTGTGCATTCTTTCAATGATATGTATCTCTAGAACTTGCTTCATATCTTGTTGAGATTACATTTGCATTACATGTGTACATGAAGATGATAAAGGCATTAGAAATTTTAACCACTTAAACCAAAAAGCCAACCTAAAGCATATTATCCTTAGTGAGCCTCTTTTGAGCTTGTTTATCTTTTCTTTGCTTTATCTATGTATAAACCTGAACTTTTTATATGTTTTTCTTTTCCCCTGACCAAGGATTAGTAGAGCATATACTTGTGATATCTCATGGAATTATGGTTGGAAATTATATGAAAAGAAAGAATAAGTGATGCTTGATGAAAAGATGGGCAAAGTTGCCAAAGGTGAAAAAAAAAAAGTATTCCTTTATGTTCTTAAGGTTTTATGTTGAAACAGAAGCATTGATGATTAAAGATGGAAAATTTATATGCTTTAATGGAATATCTTGTTTGAAATATCATTTTTCAGAATGTTCTACTGTCTTTGGTTTGAACCATTTCTTTTACTCTCTTTTACCTCACCTTAACCTTAGCCCCATTACAACCGGAAAATAAGACCTTTTGATTCATGCATTGTTTGTAATATGTGGTAATGAAGATAAGATTGAAGAGCAAACTTATGGTAGAACATATTCATTGATTGAATTTGAGAGATTTAAACACATAAGCCCTAAACACGTGAGTGTTGGAGTGTATATCAATGAGAGGACCTATTACTTTGGCATGGCATAGATTTCATTTAAATCCCGACGATTAATTGAGTTTTGAAGTTTGCATGTAAATGAATTCATGAAAATTTATAATCTGTATCTTTCTTGATTGTGTTCTTGTTTATAATGCATATATTCTTGGACATTGATGGGAGATTAAGAGATTGATCATAGTTATTTTCAATTTGATTTTATCTATCCTTTCTCGAGGACGAGCAAGAGCTAAGTGTGGGGGTATTTGATGTAACCATATTATTCGATAGTTTCACCCACATTTAACTAGTGTTTTGCCTATGTTTTATGTATAAAATGCCTTGATATTCTTTGTTTTATGTTTTGAAGGCACCTTTAGATGAAAGATGCAAAAAGGAGTAAATTGGAGGTAAGTGGCAGATTTGACCCTCAGTCGATGTTTTGTGCAGAGCGTGAGCTCTAAAAGTCGAAACGAAGTGATTCCAGTGGCATTAGAAAGCTAACATCCATACCGTTCTGGAAATCTAAGTCAAGAAAAAAAAAATACAAATTTCAGCCAAAAACGATGTCATATGAGGGAGATATGAGTTTTCAAAGATGACAACTGAATTCTGCCAGCAAACAGGTTTCGTGAAGAAACGAATCCAAATTACATCCCGAAGCATCAAAACCGACATCCAAGTTTTAATTTCAGCAATTTAGCTCCTCAAGAACATCAATCCAGAAGGTCAAGGAAGGCATCCACCAACCTCAAGCCACCAACCTCAAACCACCAACCACAAACCAGCCGCCAGCCGCCTTCACACTACCACCATCTATTGATGTTCACACTTGAACTTTGATTTTTCTTACTTACAATTTGTGTATAAATAGGCAGCTAAGTTTATGCTATGAAGGGAGCCAAGAGAGAGGGAGAGAGAGTGCAGTAGAATCAAAGAAAGAAGGGTGGCAGCCATAAGAGAAGAAACACAAACTCTCCCCTCTACAACCCAAAAATCATGTATTCTTCCATCTTTAGGAGTAGTTGTTCAATAGATTTGCAAGGCTAAGCTCGTTTTCTTGGTTGCAAGGACGCAAACATCTTCAGATTTCAAGAACTGTGAGATATATTCTTCCATTTATTTTCAGTTTGTATTATGAATGAGTATGTTTGTTTTCCAATGCATAGTTTCTATGATTGTTTATCTTAATTGCTAGAGCGGACTCTAAGTTATTATTGTGAACAATCTATTGGTAAGTTTGATATCAAAACCGGAGTTGTGGTATATAAACTTGTGAAGCAACTAAGCTTGATAATTGTAGCGGAACTACGTTATTAAACTTAGGGAGAACATTAAATCAAATGCAACACAAACTGACAACTTGGTTGTTAAGATTAATGAATTTATCTAGATCTTAAGGCTGCCATTGGATTAAATCATTAGTGCGGACACTGTGATTGTTTGTTGGTTAGGGTTAGTTATATGGCGGATCCGTTAATTAACCAATATTAAGAAAAGATAAAAATTCAGAATATAAACTGGAGTTTCGTTTCAAGGATCAATTCTGATTTCTGTAGGTGGATGTGTGCTTGCAACCAAGGTTTGTTTTCTTGATATATTTCAGTTTTAATTGATTTTGTTTGCTAGTTTAATTGCTGCCATAGTTTAGATAATCACAAACCAAATCCCCCCAATTATATAACATACAACATAAAAATCTGACTTGAAACTTCCTCGTGGGATCGACCCCTTGCTTGCTCTATACTATTTTGTGTGTTTTAAGCTAGGGTAATTAATTTGTGCGACCGCGACATCACAACACCCACCCCTTCAAATACAACATTGGTTTCCACAGTTTCACCCAAAGGTGTCCCAATAATAAATCCTTTTTCTACCCTTTTTGTTTCCTTACTCAATTCGGTTACATTTTTTTTTTGCTATAAAGGAGTGAGTGGCGCTAGAATCAAACAAAACATGCATTTGATAGTCATTCATTTGCAGCATACCTGCCACCACATCTGATGCTGCTATGACATCCTCCTAGGTCATATGCAAAACCCTTCCTTGATCCCTTTCATTTTGCTCTCTGGGTCATACCCTATTTGAGTTAGTTCCTGACTAAGTCGACCTTCCCGGTCTGCTTACTGTGATGGACTGCTGATGACTCTGACTTTGCTACCTATATCTCTGAGGTTGTTCGATGTTTAACTGGGGGCATTCCCTTTTAAAGTGACCCTTCTCACCACAGTTATGACATCCTCTTCCTAAGTACTGACAGGTTTTCCACTTATGACCTTCTCCTCGACATATATAGCATCATCCAGGAGAAACCATACAACTCTCGGGGTGTCTTTGTTCACACTGAGCACATCGAGGGTAGACAATTTCCTTCTGATCATTATGCCCCCTTGCAGCTATAGCCCTAGAGCAGGTCTGACCAATTCCTGACCTCCCATCGATATCCTATCGAAAGCTAGTTGATGTCCCCCCTTTCTTTTTGAATGGAAGGAATTGTTCACTTCTACCTTTCTTTGGAAGCGGTGGCCTGCCTAAAAATTCCATATCCTTTCGTTTTCCTGCACCCCAATGACTCTGTTGACTTTCTTCCATACAAGCTTCCAAGGCCTGTGATGCTTCAATAAGTTCCCTTACTATCTTGAATTGCAAAGCAATCAACCCCTGCTTCAATTCTTGTCAGAAGCCATCCCTTAACTTTTCTATCATATGTTGTTCTGATGGAGCATAATGTGGTGTGAATAGTGAGAGGTCATGAAATCATCTCTCATACTCGAGTACTGACATTTCCTCCTGTCTCAAGGCTAGGAATTCCTATTCCTTCATCTTTTGATGATATTTGGAGTAATATTGATTCTCAAACTCTATCTTAAAGTCATCCCAGGATAGGGTTTCTGTAGCCCTCCTCAACTAAACTGTCTCCCACCAAGTCATAGCACCATCTGATAGTAATTGAGTAGCACAATCTACCCCCAAATCATGTGGTATCTTAATTTGAATCATTGTTTTCTCCACCTTTCTAATCCATCTTCCTGCCACTTCAGCATCCTGTTCACCTGAGTAGGGTTCACAACTCATTTCTCTCATACTCTTCACCAAACAAACTAGATATACCACGTCATTAGTAGTTGTAGCTACTTTTGAAATGGTTGGTATGATGGGTGCAGGCATAGGAGTGGCAACATTAGCCATACCTTCCATTACTGCTTTGACTAGCTGGGCCAGGAGCATCGGATCAATATAAGAAACAGATGGCCCTGCAGGTGTAGTCGGAGGGGGCTCCTCTACTCGTTCCCAGGGGACTGACATGGTCGGCCGAACAACCCCAGTTTGCCTTGGTGCCTATCTAATTTGAGGGCCTGACGATTCTTCATACCCTGTTTGAGTCGATACTACCGGTGCATGTGAAGTAGTATCTTCCAAAGGGCTCTCTTCTTGCCCCTTGGAAAAGTCTATATCTCTATTACCCCTCCCTGCAGAGGTTAGATCTGTTCTAATCTCTTGACGGGTACGTACCATCCTGCAATAAATTAATGAACATCAACAACCTCTTTTGAATTCTTCCCAGAACCCATACCAGGGCTCTAATACCAACTGTAACAGTCATACTGTACGACTTGCTCAATGTTAAAAGATCCTAACATATCCTCTTTATTTGAGGATAATTTTTTTTTATTCACCAAAAATTTGGCAGAGTTTCGTTTGTATTTAGGACATCCTAAATTATCGACTAATATCAATTTACTCAATCAACCCATCGTCACAAGGTCCCATACTTCCGGACCTTTCATCAAACATCATAATTCAACACCTCATACAATCCACACAATATATATAACCTACGAGTAAGTTCAATATGAACATAGTCTACATATCATATCATAAAATTTAAAAGAAAAGGAATACTAACATATAAAGAAAGCATTTACAACATAATAAGTGTTCTTCATCATTTCAAAAAGGTTACTTACAAGATAACTAAAATACTACATTCTAAGCTGAACTTTTATAAAAATACATCAAGGTTTACACAAAGTATACTACATAAACGCGTTAATTCCCTTTTGTTTAAGTTAAATATTCATAAGCTTGACAAAGTAGAGTCCTAAACTAATGATCTCCCTGGATATTTGATGGAACTGATACATAAATAAACATACCATTATATTGATAAAGAATATATATATATGCTCATGTAATGTATACGAATGAAGTATTAAATTTCTATCGGATCCATGAGAATTCTAATAGAGAACTTATTTATATTGCTTGTAAATCTTTCAAACCCAATTAACACTCATTTGCATATTCTTAATTTGGATACTCTTATTTACTTGCGTGATGCCATTAGCTGAAGCAAATCTAGTAAATAATCTCCCGGCAATCCTATCACGGATGCCATTAACCGAAGCTAATCTTGTAATTCAACTCCCGGCAATCCTATCACGGATGCCATTAGCCGAAGCTAATCTTGTAAATCATCTCCCGGCATTCCTATCACGGATGTCATTAGTCGAAGCTAATCTTGTAATTCATCTCCTGGCAATCCTATCACGGATGCCATTAACCGAAGCTAATCTTGTAAATACGATAGGCTTTATTTACTTTGAACACGATATTTATTATAATTACATTCACCAGAAGAATTTTAAATTGTACAAGTGCAAATAGGAGGGAAAATCACGCACCTGCTTCGCCTGTCTCGCGACCTCCCCTAACAGAAGATCCAATCTTGGTTGCTCCTCCTGAATTACAAGGAAGTTTTTTGGTTATGATTCCTTCAAGCCGATATTATAGAGAATCCATATTCATCCATTACTCATATGTTACTTTCTATGCATGTTCATTTCCTCATAATAACATACATACATATATCATGTATATTTTCATAGTTAGTATCTCAATGTGCAAGTGTTCGTATGACTCAATTCTTTTATATTCTTATATATAGTATTCACGTGAAAGTCTATTGTTACTGTATAACTTTGAATTGTTACTGTCTACACATTGAACTGTTACTGTCTAGACATTTGAAATGTTACTATCTAGACATTTGAACTGTTATTGTCCAACCGTTACTATCTAACTTTGAACTGTTACTGTCTAGACATTTGAACTGTTACTGTCTACACATTGAACTGTTACTGTCTACATATTTGAACTGTTACTGTCCAACTGTTATTATCGAACTGTTACTGTCTAAACACTCATCAGATTTTTAACTATATCTAAAGTTCTAAAACTCCATTTTAAGTGAGATTGATCTTGTTAGAAAGTTAAGACACGAGACTACTAGTTCTTTGAAGGAAGGAGAACCCAGTTCTTCCTCCAAGATAGTCAAATTGTTCATCAACTAATCAGTCTTACTACCCTACATAATCAGTCACGACTCATTCTTGGTTGGTAACCCATAATTAGAGTCCTACATCTTCAAATTGAGCAAGACCAGTTTTCTTGGTTAGCTAACATTCAAATCTACAATTTCTATGAAGAAATCCGATCCTAATTCCCTCATCCTCCTATATGAAATCTCACAGAAAGTCAGGAGACAAGTCTGTCCAGATCCGTCTCCCCCTCCCCTTCACACAATACTTTCATAAACTACATACCACACACATGAATTAACTTAATCCTAACAATAAGTACTTTTTCCCCAATTCATGTCTAAGAACCCTAACCTATGATTCAATATCAAGGCATCAATTCATTATCGAATTTAAAATGAATTTTTAAGATCATGTTTAGAACACCTTACCCGGTACGAATTAAGATTTTGATCTTCAACCAATTGAAGATTTTTAACTGCCTCCTTTCTTTTCTTCTTTTTCAATTTCTTAGTAATCCCTTGCTCTCAAGTGTTTATCCCATCTATAAACCCTTAATCTTGGATGGGTTCTTGAAATTTTAGTGTTAGTTGAGAATAATTGAGAGGCTTAACCTAATAGTTAGCCAACCCTTTCTATATACATAGGTAGGGCAATATACAATAGTAATGGTGGAGGTTACCACACAAGAGTATGTTTACAATATTTCCTATATACAATATTTCCTATATAAGTACATTCTATAATATGCCCCCTCAAGCTGAGGGTGGAGGATCAACCCGAAGCTTGAAACGAAAAGCAGTAAACGAAGAAGTAGGAAGTGGCTTAGTGAAGACATCGGCAAGTTGATCCTGGGAGGAAATAAAACGAATCTGAATCTCCTTCTTTGCAACTCTATCTCGGACAAAATGATAATCAACCTCAACATGTTCTGTGCGAGCATGAAAAACAGGATTCGCAGACAAATAAGTGGCACCAATGTTGTCACACCAGATAATAAGAGCAGAAATAGACGGAATATAGAGATCTGTTAATAAATACTGAAGCCAGATAACCTCAGCAGTGCCATCAGCTAAGGCTTTGTACTCAGCCTCAGTAGAAGAGCGAGCAACTATGCGTTGCTTACCGGATTTCCATGAAATCGGCGTCTGACCAAAAAACACAAGGTAACCACCTGTAGATTTTCTATCCTCAACACTGCCTGCCCAATCTACATCTGTAAAACCATGTAAGGCAAAAGAAGAACTGCAAGTAATATGTAAGCCATTTGATGTCGTACCCCGAAGATAACGCAAGATGCGTTTCACGGCAGCCCAATGAGAATCTGTAGGAGCATGCATAAACTGACAAACTCTGTTAACAACAAAGCAAATATCTGGGCGCGTAAAAGTGAGATACTGAAGAGCACCCACAATTTGACGAAAGCGGGTAGCATCAGAAAACAATGGATCGGGCATAATGGTAGCTTTGGATGTAGAGATAGGGGTATCAACAGGTTTGCAAGATAACATACCAGCCCGAGTGAGGATGTCAAGTATATATTTATGCTGGCGGAGCATAAGACCCATACTAGTAGACTGAACCTCAATACCCAAAAAATAATGAACAGAACCCAAGTTGCGAAGCTTAAATTCTGAGCTTAGTAGCTGAATGAGGCGTTGGAGCAGAAGAGAGTTACTATCCGTAAGCAGAATATCATCAACATAGACCAGAAGATAACAAATATTAGCACCAACAGAGAAGATAAATAATGAGGTATCCACCTTAGAGGCACGGAAACCAATAGTTAACAGGAAATCATTTAGACGAGTGTACCAAGCCCGCAGAGCCTGTTTTAAACCATATAGAGATTTATGCAATCGGCACACATGAGAGGGGAGAGCATAATCAACAAAACCTGGAGGTTATTTCATGTAGACCTCTTCATCAAGAACACCATTGAGGAAGGCATTATGGATGTCAAGCTGATGAATTTTCCAACCACACGAAACTGCAATGGAGAAAACTAATCTAACGGTTGCCTGTTTGATGACTGGACTAAAGGTTTAAGAGTAATCAATACCTTCTTGCTGGGTGAAACCTCTAGCAACCAGACGTGCCTTATACCTTCGATTCTACCATCAGATCTGCGTTTAATCTTGTATACCCACCGACTACCAACAACATTCATGGAGGGATGAAACGGCACTAAGGTCCAAGTTCTATTAGTGCGTAAGGCCTGAATTTCCTCACGCATAGCACTATGCCACGCCTCATATCTGTTAGCATCATTAAAAACAAGTGGCTCATGAGAGGGAGGAGAAACTACACGGCTGAAGGAGACAGCAGAGGTTGCGGTAGTGGCTGTGGACAACGTTGTCTTGGGCTGCCTTGGACAAAGAACCATGGGATGTTGACGAGCAGCTGGGCATGGAGAAGTGTGACCTGTACCTAGAAGAGGCTGAAGAGGATATGAGGAGAGGTCTACACAGAGCTGCAGACCAGCTGGAGAAGCAGTGGAGGGACTGGTCGGCACTGCAGACACTGGTGAGGCTGCTGCAGAACTGAGATGAGCTGATGCAGAGCCGGGCTGCGCTGTTGCAGCAGACCTAAGAACATGCACATCCGGTGATGGAGAACCTGTACTTGCATAATGATCATTGGAAAGACAAGCATATGGTGACAGTATGGTAGTGTGGGATGGTGATGAAGGGGTGGCAGAATCAATGGGCAAAGTGGTAGTCTTGTGGGGTACGGCAGAGGGCAGAATTGGGTTGTGGTTGGGGCAGGTTTGGTAAGTAGTAGGCTGAAAGGATGGAGGACGGTGCAAGGATGGAAGATAGGTAGGTGGGGTGGGAGGTACCGGTGAGGATGTTACCTGTTCAGACTTCGCAAAAGGAAAGATATTTTCATGAAAACGAACATGACGGGAGACATAAATACGATCAGACTCTAAGTCAAGACAATGATAACCAAGATGGGATGAACTATAACCTAAAAACACACAAGGAGAAGACCAAAAATCTAATTTATGAGCATGATATGGATGCAAAAAGGGAAAACAAAGACACCCAAAAGTACGTCGGAAGTTATAATCAGGAGTGCGTCGAAACAGACACTCAAATGGAGATGTATTTTGGAGAACAAGAGTAGGCATGCGATTAATAAGGTAGACCGATGATTCAAAAGCATAGTTCCAAAATCACAATGGGGCACTACACTGGCCTAAAAGGGTTAGGCCAGTTTCGACAATATGTCGATGACGACGTTCAACAGTGCCATTTTGTTCATGAGTATGAGGAAAAATTAACCGATGATGTATACCAATGGTCTGAAAAAATTTATTTAATTTACGATATTCACCACCCCAATCAGTTTGAACAGATTTAATTTTAAGAGAAAACTGACGCTCAACAAGTGTTTGAAAACGTTGAAAAGTGGAAAAAACATCAGATTTCGCAACAAGCGGATAATACCATATATGTTTGGTATGCACATCGACAAAAATAACAAAATAGCGGAAGCCATCAGAAGAAAACATAGGGGCAGGACCCCAAACATCACTAAAAATTAATGCAAGTGGGGCACAAGTTTTGTGACCCGTAGGTCGTAATGACAAACAGGATGACATTCCTAAAGGACAAGCTTGACACTGAGTAAGAGAACGTCTAGAAGTACATACGATTTTATTGCCAGAAACTAATAAATTGAAAATGCTAGGGGTTGGATGACCCAAACGACGATGCCACAGGTCGACAGTCGCGGAGATGCAAGGAGACCAAAAAGCTTGAGGAACTGACGTGGCAGAAGACTCGGAGAGGACATAAAGGCCATCATAACTCTGACCGGAAAGGAGAACTTCCTTGGTGACGAGATCCTTCACATAAAACATAGAAGCGTGAAATTCAAAATAAACATGATTATCACGACAGAATTTTTGAACAGATAACAACGGTTTGGTAATGTGAGGCACATGGAGAACATTAGATAATGTAAACATGCGTCTTGGGGAATATAATTTAGTATGTCCAATATGGGATATGTCAAGGCCCTTACCGTCACCAACATGCAAATAATCATTACCAAGATAGGGTGCAGAATCGATCAGAGTTCCAAGATCAGGTGTGACGTGTTGATTTGCGCCGGTGTCGGGGAACCAAGTCGCAGCAGAGATATTCCCAACAGCAAGATGAGTAGAAAGCTGTGGAAAGCTGATACGAAACTGGGAACAATAGGGAGCTGTGTGCCCAAAACCGGAGCACAATTGGCAGCGCACATGCTGTTGTCCAGACCACTGCCCAGCACCGGAATTGCGCCTCGTTTGCTGCCAGTGGTTTGGTCGCCAATCTGCAGTAGATTGGCCCCTGTTCTGGGGAGTGGAACGATTGCTGTGGGGATGCCAATTACCTCTAGAGCGACCCCTGTTGCGGCTGAAGTTGGGGCTGTGATGAGACATAGCATGGTGTGTAGAAAACTGTGGTGTTGGCAGTAGAGGTGGTTGTTGCGGCAAAGAAGAAGAAGACAACAGAGAAGGAGTGGCAGCCATGGAATGGAAAGAGTTCTTGTGCAGAAATTCATGGGTAAGAAGGTGGCTGTGAAGATCAGCATAGGATAGCGGTTCTGCCTTGGTTATAAGACTCGTTACCAAGTCTTTGAACTCACCATGAAGGCCACGAAACACATAAAGATTGAAATCTTCAAGAGACATAGGGCGACCAGCAGCAGCCAATTCATCAAATAACGATTTGGCTTGCTGCATGTATAGACTAACCGATGAGTCACCTTGCTGAAGGTCTTGAAAGGAGCCATGGAGTTGCATGATGCGAGAATTAGACGGAGAGGCAAGCGCTTTCTCAAGAGTGCACCATACACAATACGAAGTAGAACAATCTGCCATGAGATGCAACACATCCACGGAGAGAGAGGAGAGCAAAGCACTCAAAATAAGTTGATCCTGTTGCTTCCAACGAAGAAAAGAAGGGCTGATGATGGAGGAAGAACCAGCAGAGCTGTCAAAAATATGAGATGAAGGACACGGCACGGAACCATCAACAAAGTGAAAAACACCTTGACCAAGGAGATATGGCTTCATCTGCATTCTCCAATAGAGATAATTTGTGTTCGTAAGTTTTAACGAAACAACTTGGTGAGTGTTCGCTAAAGGAATAATAGCTGTAGCGTGAGTTTCCATGAGAGGTAAAGGAACGGCAGGGACTTGGGAGGAAGAATTAGAGACAAGCTCTACAGGTGGAGGCTGCTGTGGGGAAGAAAGAGCACCAGCAGCAGCAGCTTGGGAAGGGCTGGCCGGCTGTGTTGCACCACCTGTGGAGAGGGAGAAGTCGGCGGCAGCAGTAGAATCCATGTAGAGAAAGTAAAGAGAGGGCCGGTTGCGAAGGGAGGAAGGGAGAAAAGAGTTCTGACGGCAGAAGGCTCTGATACCAAGTTGAGAATAATTGGGAGGCTTAACCTAATGGTTAGCCAACCCTTTCTATATATATAGGTAGGGCAATATACAATAGTAATGGTGGAGGTTACCACACAAGAGTATGTCTACAATATTTCCTATATACAATATTTCCTATATAAGTACATTCTATAATAGTGTTTCTCTCTTGATTTCGCAAGAATGGGTATAAAACTCCCTATTTTCTCTTCTTATGGTTCCTACAGATTTTTGGTAAGGAGAGAGTACTTATACTCTATATTTTCCCTTATTTTCATTTAGGCCCCCTTTTCCTTTAAGTGTATTATTCTCTTCAATTAAATCCAACCCTCAACAATACCGGGTTTATTATAATGTCTCGAATTATTTCACCCGGAAATTTATATTAAAAAATTTCTGAATTCCTGTTTTTATTTAACTATATGCATGAATTTCTTCACTTTTATTTATTTATTTTTCCCGGGGTTTACATAAAAGACCTTCCAGGAGGAATCATCCCTTGATTTCGAATTCGAGCTCAAATAACAAGAAGGGGTCATCCTGTGATTGATATCCATATCTTGAGAGGTTTTCCACTCCTTTAAACACCATTATCACTTAAGCCTATACTGTCATTAAAGGTAAGGAATTTATCCAAAATCATTTACCAATGAAAGCCACTCACTATACACACACATCCAATAAGTATGGCATGTTTTACCGGGACAAAGAGCATGATACCGAACAATGATATACCTTGAAGAAGAAGATTAAGCATTTGATAGCCAAGGGCTATATTCAACAATTTATGAAGAGGGATACCTGCATTGAGCAAGGCAGATAAGAGTTCAACCATTTCACATGTTAATTGTAGCTATAAATGCCATTTCATATACACATACTACGGTGAAGAATTTGAAGATACCTCTTCTTTTCTTACATAGAAAAATATTAAAAATAAAACAAATATATTTATCAAGTCTATTCGGTAAAAATACCACACAGACTTAGAGGGCTACTAATGGATTGAGATTTATCGATATTTTTTAATATTTGATAGAAAGATGTTCACTTTTAACATCAGCCCATAATAGTCATAGGAACAATTAGTGGGCCCATATCCAACACCTTTTTGGTCTTGGGCTGACGCTCACACCTAAGTGTTGGCCAAGCGCCTAACACCATGTATTGGGCTTAGGCGCCTAGCTTGAGCCTAATGCTAAGTGCGTGCCCAGCACTCTTTGGGCTCGAGTGGTGCTCCCAAGCCCAGTCCCAAAGGGTGTGCTTAGTCCTTTTAAGCCCTTGACTTTTTTTAACCCAATGACATGGCCTAATGTTCTTGGATCTAATGAGTTTTTTAAGCCCATTTTACCTTTTCCCTCATTCATGCATGTGGAAGGGATATCTAACCTTATTAATGCATATGTAAGGGATATCTTTTCTCATTAATGTTATCATGGTAAAATTACTCTTCAACCTCTCTAATCAAGAAAAAGACAAGGTTCAATGGCTATAAATACCCCTTGAACTATCCTGGTAAGAGGTTCAAGATTTTACATACAAAAGACATAGTTATTCAAGATTTTACATTCAAAAGACATATATATTCAACACAAGAACCACCTTGTTCTTAGAATTTAAGGCTTTCTAACATATTTATTACTTTTTTTCTCTATAAGGTCACTGACTTTACCATCGGCAAATCCCCTAAAAGAAGATTTTTTTTAGGTATTCAGAGGCATTCATTAAGAGACAGTTTCCATTACTATGGAGAAGAGAGTTATTTAAATCAATTGATCAATTTAAACATCATCAACTATAATATCATATGATTGGGTTATGGGGTATATAATTTTAGTTATATTGTTATTATCATTTAGAATCTTGTAAGAAGTAATCTTTATTATTATTATTGAGATTATGATAATGTCTTCTATTTTGAATATGATGTAAGGAAATATACGCTCATAATATGTAGCTCAATTGATATTAGTGTCTCCCCCTCCTTTCAATACCTTTTAAGTTCAAATATGTTTTTTTTTGTAAAAAAATAAAGATCATAGTTTTGTTAAAATAAGTGAGATCAAACACAAAAAGGATGCTAGAATTTTGAATGATCTATATATTATGAGTGCTTAGTCTTAACCTAAATACAAATAAAGTATATATAGGTTAAACTGAAAGTACTATTCTACCCTTAATAAATAAGACTACATAAATATTATTTAACATCTCCCCTCAAACTCACGATACGGCAGCTACAAGCATCGAGAGTTTGCCAACCTAGAAAATGAAAACGAGAGATGGAATGCGCCTTGGTAAAGAAATATGCAATCTGCAAGGAAGAAGAAACAAAAGGCAAAGCAATGGTCCCATGCTTGAGATGATGACGAGTAAGATGACAATCATCTCAATATGCTTAGTTCACTCATGAAAAACCGAGTTGTGAGCAATCTGAATAGAAATCTAGTTGTTACAATACATAGGAGTAGGATAAGAAAAGGAAACTCCTATATCAGTAAGTAACCAATGTAACCAAACAATCTCTTTGGTAGTAGATGTCATGGCACGATATTCTGCTTTGGTGGATGATTGAGAAACAATAGATTGTTTCTTGCTCTTCCAAGAAATAAGAGAATCACCTAAAAAGATACAAAACTCGATAACAAACTTGCGATCTATGGGATCACTACCATGATCAACATTACAGTATGCACGCAACTCCAAGGAAGATGTGGATGAAAGTAAAAGACTCTGAAAAATTATACCCCGAAGATATCGTAAAATACGAAGAACAGCTGCCCAATGAACAGTAGTAGGAGAAGCAACAAACTGACTATCAACATAAACAACAAATGCAATATCTGGACGAGTAATGGTGAGATATGTGAGATATACCAAACTCCCAATAATAGTGCGGTATAAAGTAGGATCTATCAAAGGTAAACCATCAGAAGAAGAGTACCTCGCGTTAACCTTAATAGGAGTATCTACAATCTTGTTATCAGTAAGTCTAGCCTGCTCAAGAATATCTGCAACATATTTCAACTGAGAAAGAAGGTAACCTCTAGGTGAGTATGTGATTAGTACTTAAAAGTGCATTTTTATCAAGGTTTTATATCATCATTTTGCACTTGAAGTATCAATAACTCCTTAACTAAAGCATGTTTTATAATAACATATCTAATTATATAAGATACCTTTAATTTATGGTAAATGTTCATCTTAAATGCAGGCCTATCACATAAATGAAAGAATTGATTGATGAGTTGAAGTACTGAAATTGAAAGGACAAAGAGATGGCCAAACTTAGAAAAGAGATGCTGGTGCAGTCCAAACTGGAACACTTTTCGGTAATTGGGTCATATCTGGAGCTGTAGATCTTGGATTTAGGTCCATTTTATATGGATGGAAATATACGACATAGGCCTACAACTTTCATGTGGAGCCCAAGATTTAACAAGGCCGTTTTCAAGTCCAAATTGTAGCAACAAAGAAGAAGTCTGAATCTGTCCTGCAGCCCAGACACTGTTCAGTGTTCAGCCCATATCTCGAGTTCTAGAAGTCCAAATGATCTCAAATTTTTACCCTGGAAAGATGAGACAATTTCCTAGAACTTTTATGATTTAAGTCTGTTCAAATTATGACGTTATCAATGACGTTTTTGGCAGACAAGAAGATTTAGAGTGTTGGTCGTGGTTTCAATTTGTGAAGGAGAAGGATGTTTCTTCTTTGTACTCAATTCAGTTTTTATCTCTTTTTCTTCCTCCATCTCAATTTTTTTCGACCTTTTCTCTTCAAATTCTTTCCCACTTCGTAGCATGATCACACTAACATTCTCTATTGGATTCAATGCTTAGGAGGGCAATTTTCCATTCATTTGTGCTTCCATTTCCCCACACTTGAAGCTACTTGCCCCATTTGCTTCTCCAAGTTGTGAATACTTGACCTTGTTTCTTGTTGAAAAGACATGACTTTGTTGCAAGGTAACAGTATTAGAAGCCAAAGTTTTCATCATCTCATAAAGATCATCATTGGATGACGACCCCATAACATTGGAGTTTGTGAATGGAAGGGGTTGTCTTGCTTGATAATTCTGTTGGGGCTGAAATCCATGGGGATGGAATTGTCGGCCTTGATTGCCTTGTTGAGGCTGGTTCCCATACCATAGGTTGGGATGATCTCTCCATCCAGGATTGTACGTGTGGGAAATAGGATCATACTTACGCTGAGGTTGTCCATTGAATGCTCCATCAACTGCATTAGCTTGTTCAATGTAATCTTCTTGTATTGTTGGGCACATATCTGAAGCATGTCCTTGTAAGGAGCATATGCTACAAACTTTCACCTGCTGTACATTGCCACAAGCCAAAGAACGCACAAGAGAAGTAAGATCATTAACTTTATTCTCAAGGTTAGAAATACTTACCTCGTTTACTCATTTGTTTGCGAAGTCTCCACGAGTGCCAAACTGTTTCGAGTTGGCTGCCATGTTTGAGATCAATTGGCGTGCAGCCTCAGGTGTCTTATCTACCAATGCCCCTCCACTTGCAGCATCAATGATACTACGGTCAGTAGGCATCAATCCTTCATAGAAATATTGAATGAGCAGCTGATTGGGTATTTGATGATGAGGGCATTGAATACACAGTTGCTCAAATCTTTCCCAATACTCGGAAAGTGTCTCTCCATGAGATTGTCGAATCCCACATATTTCTTTCCTTATGTTGGCAACTCGAGATGCTGGGAAATACTTCTCAAGGAAGATTTTCTTCATGCCATTCCACGTTCCAATTGAACCTGGGAGAATGGAGAAAAGCCATGCCTTTGCTGCCCCTTTTAAAGAGAAAGGGAAAGCTTTCAACTTAACCTGTTCTTTGTCAACTCCATTCGGTTTCATGCCAACGCAAACCATATGGAATTCCTTGATCAGATGAGTATGAGGATCTTCTCCTACAAGACCATTGAAAGTTGGTAGCAAATGTATAAAACCAGATTTGAGCTCAAAGTTTACATTATTGTCAATGTTTATGCACAATGGCTGATTTTCCACGTTAGGAGCAGCAAGCTCCTTGAGTGTTTGTTGTCGTGCAACAGCCATGGCGTTAAGGCGAGCTTCCTTTCGTAACCTGTGTAAAGTTTTTTCTATTTTGAGATCCAACTGCACTTGACTTTCATTAGTAGAACGGGTTACTGGCGTAAATCATCAAGAAAACTCAAAAGAAACCAACCACACAAGAGATCGAAAACAATGCAAATTGTACGAAAATCCTACGATAGAAAACAAAAACTGCCTAAAAACCCTAGAAAACAGTGGAATTTGGCCTCAATAGGTAGTCCTGTTTAGAACATCGTTTCCCTTCAGGAAACAAAAGGCTGATACCTAATTACACCAAAAAAATATGTTTCGAACAGTACCGCTGCCGTAATGAACAGTACTACAACAAGCAAAAATTCTATTTTTTTTTAGAAAAAGAAATAACAATCACAGCAAATAAAAATAATAGCACAAGAATCAACTAAAATTACTTCCCCGGCAACGGCGCCAAAATTTGTTGCGATGTCGCGGTCGCACAAATCAATTACCCTAGCTTCAAACACAACACACAAGATAGTATAGAGCAAGCAAGGGGTCGATCCCACGAGGAAGATTCAAGTCAGATTTTTATGCTAGATGATGTTGTTACTCATTTTTGGACCCCACATGCTAGAGACAATGTATACCTCTTTCGAACCAAGTGCAAGAGTGTAGCTCATATTTGCTGGAAAATTGACAAAAATGGAGACAAAAATATTTTTTTTCGAAAACCCTGTTTGAGCTGTTTTCTGCTCTTTTTATCCTTCCCCTTTAATACCAAAATCATCAGGTTTTCTTAGGTTGATCAGGAGTCTTCATAATGCTAAATTCGTTCTTTTTTATCTGGTCTTTAAGGTTGAATAAATCCCTCAGAATTTGCACGAAAAAATAGTTCTGCTGCTGTCGTAATTTTTTGGTTCCAACTTAGGCTCCGATTCTGACTCAGTTTTCGTATGATATTTAACCATCCTAGGTATATCCTATCACTCATTACATGTTGAAAAATTGACCTACACCTTTATTAGGTCCTAGGGATCATTGTTCTTAGGGCAGTTTCTCAATCAGATTTGGATGCTTAGCATTGTCAGATCAAGAACCTTTTTGACCAACTAGATTACTGCCAGATTCTGTTCTCTAAAATGATTTTATCTCACTTCGACTCCTTCATAAAATTTGTAGTCCTAGACGTGTAGATGATTTTGGGCTTTTGAATCGCTTGATTTCGATATCAGAAGCTCAAGATATCCCTGTTTGAATATCTAACGTGAAGGAAGAGAATTCTGCCGCGACAAGGATATTGACCCGAGTCTGCACTAAAAAAATTCTATTTTTGGCCTAGTTTTTGTGATTTTTGTTCTTAGTTCATACTCTCAGTCATATCAGGATTCTCGGCATTCGTCAGTTTTTGAGTTAGACCCGGAAATCCCTTTTGACCAACTAGATTACTGCCAGTTTCTGTTCTATAAAACGATTTTATCTCACTTCGACTCCTTCATCAAAGTTGTAGTCCTAGACGTGTAGATGATTTTGGGCTTTTGAATCGCTTGATTTTGATATCAGAAGCTCAAGATATCCCTGTTTGAATATCTAACGTGAAGGTAGAGAATTCTGCCGCGACAAGGATATTGACCCGAGTCTGCACTAAAAAAATTCTATTTTTGGCCTAGTTTTTGTGATTTTTGTTCTTAGTTCATACTCTTAGTCATATCAGGATTCTCGGCATTCGTCAGTTTTTGAGTTAGACCCGGAAATCCCTTTTGACCAACTAGATTACTGCCAGTTTCTGTTCTATAAAACGATTTTATCTCACTTCGACTCCTTCATCAAAGTTGTAGTCCTAGACGTGTAGATGATTTTAGGCTTTTGAATTGCTTGATTTCGATATCAGAAGCTCAAGATATTCCTATTTGAATATCTAACGTGAAGGTAGAGAATTCTGCCGCGAGAAGGATATTGACCCGAGTCTGCACTAAAAAAATTCTATTTTTGGCTTAGTTTTTGTGATTTTTGTTCTTAGTTCATACTCTCAGTCATATCAGGATTCTCGGCATTCGTCAGTTTTTGAGTTAGACCCGGAAATCCCTTTTGACCAACTAGATTACTGCCAGTTTCAGTTCTATAAAACGATTTTATCTCACTTCAACTCCTTCATCAAAGTTGTAGTCCTAGATGCGTAGATGAATTTGGGCTTTTGAATCACTTGATTTCAATATCAGAAGCTCAAGATATTCTCATTTCAATATCTGGTGTTGAAAGCAGGGACTCCTGACCGCGAGAAGGATTTTGTCCAAGTTCGCGGGACTGATTCGAAGGATTTTTTTGGACCAAGGATTGAATCGAAATGTGCTAAATTAAGGGATTGAATTGAAGAAGGACATTGAAAGCTGGAGAGAGGGGCTGGATCATCATAAATGACAGGATTTTTACCACACCGAATAAGGAAAATAAGACCTTGCAACTGCACCCTCCAGCTGATTTCTTTCTTTTTTTCTCTGCTGTTTTTTCCTTTATCATCACGTCTGATTTTTGGAGCTGAAGACCACGTTTTTGTTGCCTCATTTCAAAGGGAGCGGCTGGCCCTATGGAAGGAAAGAAAATAGCCACACCCTCCTCTAAAACTGGAAAGAAATCAGACGTAAAGAACCAGCACAAAATCAGAATATTGCAGCTTCCTTTTGCATTTTCTTTACTGCGAAAAGTTGCCTATGTCTCAAAGAATTCAGAACGATGTTTCATTAAATAAACCAACAATAACAAGTATAATCATCAATAAAAGAGACATAATATCGAGACCCTTCTTTTGTGGCAACAGGAGAAGGTCCCCATACATCAGAATGAATCAAATCAAATGGTGAAGAAGAAACAGAAATACTTCGATTAAAAGGTAAAACATAAAATTTTGCCAGTTTACATCCACTACAATCAGAAATATCACAAGTTTTCAATTTTCCTAAAGCTCCTGTGGATGCCAAAAATCTCAAACGAGAAGATGAAACATGACCTAGATGGGAATGCCATAAATAAAAACTAGAAGGTGAAAGATTCAAACGAAAGGAAGACAAATCAATAATAGTAGTAGCAGCAGCAACAACAACAACAGACACTTCTAACTCATCCAAAATATATAGTCCATTCTCCCTACGACCTGTCCCAATCAGCTTCTGAGACTGCAGATCCTGTACACAACAGAAAGAACCAAAAAACATGACCAAATAATCACCAGAATCACATATTTGACCAACAAACGCAAGATTCAATTTGAGTTTTGGAATAAGATAAACCTTAGGGAGAGACAAGTGAGGTGTGATGTTGCGATGTCGTGGTCGCATAAATTAATTACCCTAGCTTCAAACACAACACACAAGATAGTATAGAGCAAGCAAGGGGTCGATCCCACGAGGAAGATTCAAGTCAGATTTTTATGCTAGATGATATGCAATTTGGGAGGGGGGGGTTTGGACGTTATCTAGGCTAAAGCAAAAGAAAACAGAAAACTATCAAACAAAATTTATAGAATCAGAAAATTATCAAGAGAACAAACCTTGGTCACAAGCACACATCCACCTACAAATCAGAACTGATCATGGAAACGAAACATCAATTTATATCTGAATATTTATCTCTTCTTAACATTGGTTAGTTAACGGATCTGCCGTATAACTAACCCTAACCATCAAACAACCACAGTGTCCGCACTAGTAATTTAATTCAATGCAGCCTTAGAACTAGATAAGTTGATTAATCAAGAAAACATAACTGTCCGCAGTCTATGTTTGATTTGATTGAATGTTCTCCCTAAGATTAATAACATAGATCCGCCACAATTATTAAACTCAATTGCTTCACAAGTTCATATACCACAACTCGGTTTTGATATCAAACTTAGCAATAGATTGTTTAAAATAATAACTTAGAGTCCGCTCTAGCAATTAAAAAAAAAACAATCATACGAAAAATAAGCATAGGAGAACAAACATATTCATCATATAAACTGAAAAGAAAAGGTAAAATAAATCTCACAGTTCTTGAAATTCGAAGGTTTTCATGTCCTTGCAACCAAGAAAAAGTGTTTAGCCTTGCATGTTTGTTGAACAACTAATCAAAAAGAAGGAAGAATGCATAATTTAGGGTTTCTTAGAGGAAGGGGGCGTTTTTCTCTTCTTGGCTGGCTGCCCCCCTTCTCTTCTCTCATTCTTTTTATATCCTAGGAAACCTAGGTCTCTATTTTACAAAATAGTCCTCCATTAAGTAGACTGTTTACATTTAAGTACTTCAATAACTATTTTCCTAAAAAAGGAGAAATAGCCTTGCATGAAATCTTCAAGCTTTGACTTAGAGGAGCTAAATTGCTGAAATAAAAACTTGGATATCAGTTTAGATGCTTCGGAAAGTAATTTGGACTCGTTTCTTCCGAAACCTGTTTCCTGGAAGAATTCAGATGTCATCTTTGAAAAATCATATTTCCTTCATATGACATCTTTTTTGGCTGAAATTTGGAGCGTTTATAATTGGAGTCATGAATCCAACAAAATTGAGTTTGCATCAATTGAACTTCTGTAGCTCCAGATATTCAAGTTGGAATGACCAAAGGTCAACATTGGCAGATTGCAAGATTTGACTTTGAAGGCTACAATTTCCATGCTCTTCCTTATTTTATTTTCTTGCCTTAGATGTCCAGAAAGGTATGGATTTTACCTTTTTAATGCCACTGGAATCACTTCATTTCAACCTCTAGAGCTCACGCTCTGCACAAAACATCGACTGAAGGTCAAATCTGCTAATTATCTCCAATTTACTCCTTTTTGCATCTTTCATCCAAAAGTGCCTTCAAAACATAAACAAAGAATATCAAGGCATTTTATATATAAAACATAGGCAAAACACTAGTTAAATGTGGGTGAAACTATTGAATAATATGGTTGCATCAAATCCCCACACTTAGCTCTTGCTCGTCCTCGAGAAAGGATAGGTAAAATAAATTGAAGTTAAATTAAATGAAATCACTATGATTAATCTTCTAATCTCCCATCAATATCCAAGAATATATGCATTATAAACAAGAACACAATTAAGAAGGATAAAGAGTATAAATTTTCATGAATTTATTTACATGAAACTTCAAAATTCAATTAATCGTCGGGATTTAAATGAAATCTATGTCATGCCAAAGTGATAGGTCCTCTCATTGATATACACTCCAACACTCACGTGTTTATGACTTATGTGTTTAAATCTCTCAAATTTGATCAATGAATATGTTCTACCATAAACTTGCTCTTCAATCTCATCTCCATTACTAACATATTACAACAATGCATGAATCAAAAGGTCTTATTTTCGGTTGTAATGGGGCTAAGGTTAAGGTGAGGTAAAAGAGAGTAAAAGAAAAGGTTCAAACCAAAGAAAGTAGAGCATTCTGAAAAATGATATTTCAAACAAGATATTCCATCAAAGCATATAAATTTTCCATCTTTAATTACCAATACTTAACTTCTTTTGATTTCAAGCTTTTTCAATATAAAATCTTAAGAACATAAAGGAACACTTTTTTCTTTTTCTTTTTTTCTTTTTCTTTTTCTTTTTTTTTTTCTTTTCTTTCCTTTTTTTTTTTTTACCTTTGGCAACTTTGCCCATCTTTTTATCAAGCATCACTTCTTCTTTCTTTTCATATAATTTCCAACCATAATTCCATGAGATATCATAAGTATATGCTCTACTAATCCTTGGCCAGGGGAAAAGGAAAACATAAAAAGTTAAGGCTTATACATGGATAAAGCAAAGAAAAGATAAACAAGCTCAAAAGGGGCTCACTAAGGATAATATGCTTTAGGTTGGCTTTTTGGCTCAAGTGGTTAAAATTCCTAATGCCTTTATCATCTTCATGTATATATGTAATGCAAATGTAATCTCAACAAGATATGAAGCAAGTTCTAAAGATACATATCATTGAAAGAAGGCACAATAAAAGAATATAATGTTGAAGGCTCAAAAGCTTGCATTGGTATAACACTATAAAGTCAACATGACATATTCTCAAAGTCAATCCCTAAACCAATTAAACCTTAAAACTTGCATGCACACTCATTCATTTGATTTATATCTTCATCTATCTCAACTAATTCTCAAACATAATACTCATATTCTCAAAAACCAATGGGAGTTCAAAAATCAAACATAATTTTTTTTGAAAAATAACAAAAAAAACAACAAAATTAGAAAACCAACATTCTCCCAATACCCCCACACTTAAAACACAATATTGTCCTCAATGTTGAAATAAAAGAAAAGGAATATTGGAGAATGACAAAAATAAAGTAAAATGCGAAAAAAAAAAGATAAGGGAAAAAGAAAGCAAATCTGTTTTTGTTTTTTTTGTGCTGGGTTGCCTCCCAGTAAGTGCTTTTGTTTTATGTCATTGGCTCGACATGTTGCATGCTCATTCTTCATAGATTGGTTCAGCTAACTCCATAGAAACGGTGAGTTCTGTCGTCCAACCTTCATAGAAAGGTTTCAAGCGATGCCCATTGACCTTAAGTACTTTGTTGGTTTCTAAACTTGTAATTTCAACTGTACCATAAGAAAAAACATTAGAAACAACAAATGGTCCAATCCAACGAGAGCGTAACTTTCCAGGAAAAAGTTTCAAACGCGAATGATAAAGAAGGACTTTGTCTCCAACATTAAACTCTTTTCTTGTAATCATTCGATCATGGAGACTCTTAGTCTTTTCTTTGTAAATCCTTGCATTCTCGTAAGCATCATTTCGAATCTCTTCCAACTCTTGCAATTGCAACTTTCTTGCAATCCCAGCAGCATCATAATCCATGTTACATTTTTTAATGGCCCAAAAAGCTTTGTGTTCAAGCTCCACCAGTATATGACATGCTTTTCCATAAATCATCCTATAAGGTGACATTCCTATAGGTGATTTGTAAGCAGTCCAATAAGCCCAAAGTGCATCACCAAGTCATAGACTCCAATCTCGCCGGTTAGGTTGCACTGTCTTCTCCAAAATGGACTTGATTTCTCGATTTGAAATTTCACTTGGCCATTCGTTTGAGGATGGTATGCTGTGGAAGTCCAATGAGTCACATGATATTTGCGTAACAATGCTTCCATTGAACGATTGCAAAAATGAGTGCCACGATCACTAATGATAGCTTTAGGGATTCCAAACCTGTCAAATATGTGAGTCTTGACAAAATCTAAAACAACCTTAGCATCGTTAGTTCGTGTGGCTTTCGCCTCAATCCATTTGGACACATAATCAAAGCAGAAGGATATAAAGATTGCCAAAAGAAGAAGGAAATGGACCCATAAAATCAATACCCCAAACATAAAAAATTTCACTTACAAGAATATTCGTTAAAGGCATTTGATTCTTATGAGTGATATTACCTGTTTTTTGGCATTTTTCACATGATTTGCAAAAATGATATGCATCCTTAAAAATAGAAGGCCAATAAAAACCACTTTCAAGTACCTTGTGGGCCGTTCTTTTTGCTCCAAAATGCCCACCACAAGAATGAGAATGACAAAAGGTAAGAATGGAATGAAATTCATCTTGTGGTACACATCTCCTAACTACTTGATCCACACAAAATTTCCACAGATAAGGAGTATCCCAAAAATAATATTTACCATCAGCTCGTAACTTGTTTTTGGGATATAGACAAACCTGGAGGGAATTCTTTGGTGACTAAATAGTTCACCAAATCAGCATACCATGGTCTTGTAGAGGAATGTAACACATACAACTGCTCATCGGGGAATGTCTCTCGTATTGTTTCGGTTTGTATATCCTCAGTCCTCAGTCGGCTCAAGTGATCAGCCACATGACGGCACCTTTTTTGTCTTTGATCTCAAGATCAAATTCTTGTAAAAGCAAGATCCACCTAATCAATCTTGGTTTGGACTCTTTTTCTTCAAAAGATACCTTAAAGCTACATGATCAGTAAAAAAAATGACTTTTGTACCAAGTAGATATGACCTAAATTTTTCAAGAGCAAACACCACTGCAAAAAGTTCCTTTTCAGTTGTATGGTAATTGCATTGTGCTCCATCCAACATGCGGGAAGCATAGCTGATAACATGCAAATTCTTCCCTATTCTTTGCCCAAGGACAGCCCCTACCGCATAGTCACTTGCATCACACATTATCTCAAAAGGCTCATCCCAATTTGGTGGTTGGATGATAGGGGCAGATGTGACACGCCTCTTAAGCTCATCATGAGCATCTTTACATGCTTGATCAAACACAAAATCCACTTCTTTGGCTAATAGTTTGCACAAGGGTGCTGTAATCTTTGAGAAATCTTTGATAAAGCGTCGATAGAAACCTGCTAGGCGTTCAAGCATTTGATCCATGAATGGTAATGGAAAATGATCTTTGCGTGTAGCAAGATTTAGCTTTCTGTAATCAACACACATTCTCCATCCACTTGAGATGCGAGTAAGAATGAGCTCATCATTTTTGTTTTTCACCAACGTGATTCCGATCTTTTTAGGCACCACATGGATTGGCGCCACCTATTTACTGTCCGTGATGGGATAAATGACTCTGCATCTAACAGTTTCAAAATTTCAGCTTTCACTACCTCCATCATAGGCGGGTTCAACCTCTTTTGCATTTCCCTTGTTGGTTTTCCCTTGTCCTTCAATAGTATGTGATGCATACACATTGAGGGACTAATGCTCTTGATGTCAGCTAAAGTCCATCCAATGGCCGTCTTGTGATCACACAACAATTTCACAAGTTTTTCCTCTTGCGTATTTGTCAAACCTGATGCTATAATAACGGGAAGTGTATTGTTATCGCCAATGAATACATACTTCAAATTATCGGGCAAAGGTTTCAATTTTAACTTGGGTGCCTACAAAATAGATGGCAAAAGCTTTTTATGTGAAAGTACTAAATCAACAAAGACATTACCATAGGGAACATTTTGCAATGATTGCAAAGCCAATGCTGATTCGTGCACGTTTTGGGGAACACATATGTGCCTCTCCATCTCTTCCATCTCGGTAAAATCATAGCCATAGCTCAAAGCTACGCTTAATCCATCCTCACAATCAAAATCAAAAACTTGTTGCACACACTTATCAACTTGGTCACAGCATGTGATAGAATAAACATTGCTATAAGGATATTTCATTGCATCATGAAAATTAAATTCAATCTTTTCATCTCCTACTTCCATAGACAAAGTATCTTTACCACAATCAATCTTTGTATTGGCAGTTTTCAAGAATGGTCTCCCAAACAATATAAGAGTGTTGTTTGATGAATCACAAGAATCATGTTCCATATCA
The DNA here is from genome assembly GCA_007827005.2 of Populus simonii. Taxonomy (NCBI): domain Eukaryota; kingdom Viridiplantae; phylum Streptophyta; class Magnoliopsida; order Malpighiales; family Salicaceae; genus Populus; species Populus simonii. The sequence goes on along the minus strand of CM017470.2, from coordinate 5,750,558 downwards.
AGAATGTAAAAGTCGCATGGAATGACCAAACTATCAATCTTGACTAGGACATCTTCTATCACACCAAGTGGGTAAACAAAACTACGATCCGCAAGTTGTATTACAATGCTAGTTTTATTCAAAGGCTCAAGACTAAGAGAATCATAAACATGTTTGGGCATAACACTAATGGATGCACCTAAATCGCACAAGGCCCTTTTGAAACTAGCATTACCAATAACACATGGGATAGTAAACGCATCTGAGTCTTTTTGCTTCAAAGGCATATTCTTTTGAACAACAGCAGATACAACTTCACCCATACTTACCATTTCATGACCTTTTAGTTTGAAAGCTCTCTTGGTAGTACACAACTCCTTCAAGAACTTGGCATACTTGGGAATTTGCTTGATAGCATCAAGCAAAGGAATGTTGAGTTTTACTTTCTTGAAAACCTCTAAAATCTCTTTTTCTTTGTCCTCTTTCTTTGACCTAGAAGAACTCACAGGAAAGGGTGGGATTGTTTTAAAACTGGAAGTCATTGATTGAGGACTTACCTTTAGAGTGTTGGTCGTGGTTTCAATTTGTGAAGGAGAAGGATGTTTCTTCTTTGTACTCAATTCAGTTTTATCTCTTTTTCTTCCTCCATCTCAATTTGTTTCGACCTTTTCTCTTCAAATTCTTTCCCACTTCGCAGCATGATCACACTAACATTCTCTATTGGATTCAATGCTTAGGAGGGCAATTTTCCATTCATTTGTGCTTCCAATTTCCCCACACTTGAAGCTACTTGCCCCATTTGCTTCTCCAAGTTGTGAATACTTGACCTTGTTTCTGTTGAAAAGACATGATGACTTTTTTGCAAGGTCACAGTATTAGAAGCCAAAGTTTTCATCATCTCACGAAGATCATCTGGATGACGACCCCATAACATTGGAGTTTGTGAATGAAGGGGGTTGTCTTGCTTGATAATTCTGTTGGGGCTGAAATCCATGGGGATGGAATTGTCGGCCTTGATTGCCTTGTTGAGGCTGGTTCCCATACCGTAGGTTGGGATGATCTCTCCATCCAGGATTGTACGTGTGGGAAAAGGATCATACTTACGCTGAGGTTGTCCATTGAATGCTCCATCAACTGCATTAGCTTGTTCAATGTAATCTTCTTGCATTGTTGGGCACATATCTGAAGCATGTCCTTGTAAGGAGCATATGCTACAAACTTTCACCTGCTGTACATTGCCACAAGCCAAAGAACGCACAAGAGAAGTAAGATCATTAACTTTATTCTCGGTTAGAAATACTTACCTCATTTACTCTTGTTTGCGAAGTCTCCACGAGTGCCAAACTGTTTCGAGTTGGCTGCCATGTTTGAGATCAATTGGCGTGCAGCCTCGGGTGTCTTATCTACCAATGCCCCTCCACTTGCAGCATCAATGATACTACGGTCAGTAGGCATCAATCCTTCATAGAAATATTGAATGAGCAGCTGATTGGGTATTTGATGATGAGGGCATTGAATACACAGTTGCTCAAATCTTTCCCAATACTCGGAAAGTGTCTCTCCATGAGATTGTCGAATCCCACATATTTCTTTCCTTTTATGTTGGCAACTCGAGATGCTGGGAAATTCTTCTCAAGGAAGATTTCTTCATGCCATTCCACGTTCCAATTGAACTGGGAGATGGAGAAGAGAAAAGCCATGCCTTTGCTGCCCCTTTTAAAGAGAAAGGGAAAGCTTTCAACTTAACCTGTTCTTCGTCAACTCCATTCGGTTTATGCCAACGCAAACCATATGGAATTCCTTGAGATGAGTATGAGGATCTTCTCCTACAAGACCATTGAAAGTTGGTAGCAAATGTAAAACCAGATTTGAGCTCAAAGTTTACATTATTGTCGATGTTTATGCACAATGGCTGATTTTCCACGTTAGGAGCAGCAAGCTCCTTGAGTGTTTGTTGTCGTGCAACAGCCATGGCGTTAAGGCGAGCTTCCTTTCGTAACCTGTGTAAAGTTTTTTCTATTTTGAGATCCAACTGCACTTGACTTTGATTAGTAGAACGGGTTACTGGCATAAATCATCAAGAAAACTCAAAAGAAACCAACCACACAAGAGATCGAAAACAATGCAAATTGTACGAAAATCCTACGATAGAAACAACAAACTGCCTAAAAAAACCCTAGAAACAGTGGAATTGGCCTCAATAGGTAGTCCGTTTAGAACGTCGTTTCCCTTCAGAAACAAAAGGCTGATACCTAATTACACCAAAAAATATGTTTTGAACAGTACCGCTGTCGTAATGAACATTACTACAACAAGCAAAAATTCTATTTTTTTTTTAGAAAAGAAATAACAATCACAGCAAATAAAAATAATAGCACAAGAATCAACTAAAATTACTTCCCCAGCAACGGCGCCAAAATTTGTTGCGATCTCGCGGTCGCACAAATTAATTACCCTAGCTTCAAACACAACACACAAGATAGTATAGAGCAAGCAAGGGGTCGATCCCACGAGGAAGATTCAAGTCAGATTTTATGCTAGATGATATGCAATTTGGGGGGGGGTTGGACATTATCTAGGCTAAAGCAAAAGAAAACAGAAAACTATCAAACGAAATTTATAGAATCAGAAAATTATCAAGAGAACAAACCTTGGTCACAAGCACACATCCACCTACAGAAATCAGAACTGGTCATGGAAACGAAACATCAATTTATATTCTGAATATTTATCTCTTCTTAACATTGGTTAGTTAACGGATCCGCCATATAACTAACCTTAAACATCAAACAACCACAGTGTCCGCACTAGTAATTTAATTCAATGACAGCCTTAAAAACTAGATAAGTTGATTAATCAAGAAAACATAATTGTCCACAGTCTATGTTTGATTTGATTGAATGTTCTCCCTAAGATTAATAACGTAGATCCGCCACAATTATTAAACTCAATTGCTTCACAAGTTCTTATACCACAACTCTGGTTTTGATATCAAACTTAGCAATAGATTGTCTAAAATAATAACTTAAAGTCCGCTCTAGCAATTATAAAAAACAATCATAGAAAAAATAAGCATAGGAGAACAAACATATTCATCATATAAACTGAAAAGAAAAGGTAAAATAAATCTCACAGTTCTTGAAATCCGAAGGTTTTCGTGTCCTTGCAACCAAGAAAAAGTGTTTAGCCTTGCATGTTTGTTGAACAACTAATCAAAAAGAAGGAAGAATGCATAATTTAGGGTTTCTTAGAGGAAGGGGGCGTTTTTTCTCTTCTTGGCTGGCTGCCTCCCTTCTCTTCTCTCATTCTTTTTATATCCTAGGAAACCCTAGGTCTCTATTTTACAAAATAGTCCTCCATTAAGTAGACTGTTTATATTTAAGTACTTCAATAACTATTTTCCTAAAAAAGGAGAAATAGCCTTGCATGAAATCTTCAAGCTTTGACTTAGAGGAGCTAAATTGCTGAAATAAAAACTTGGATATCGGTTTAGATGCTTCGGAACGTAATTTGGACTCGTTTCTTCACGAAACTTGTTTGCTGGCAGAGTTCAGATGTCATCTTTGAAAAATCATATCTCCCTCATATGACATCATTTTTGGCTGAAATTTGGAGCGTTTATAGAAATTGGAGTCATGAATCCAACACAATTGAGTTTGCATCAATTGGACTTCTGTAGCTCCAGATATTCAAGTTGGAATGACCGAAGGTCAACACTGGCAGATTGCGAGATTTGACTTGCTTGTTTTATTTTCATGAATCCAACAAAATTGAAGGCTGCGATTTCTGTGCTCCTCCTTATTTTATTTTCTTGCCTTGTATGTCCAAAAAGGTATGGATGTTACCTTTTTAATGCCACTAGAATCACTTCATTTCAACCTCTAGAGCTCACGCTCTGCACAAAACATCGACTGAAGGTCAAATCTGCTAATTATCTCCAATTTACTCCTTTTTGCATCTTTCATCCAAAAGTGCCTTCAAAACATAAAATAAAGAATATCAAGGCATTTTATATATAAAACATAGGCAAAACACTAGTTAAATGTGGGTGAAACTATTGAATAATATGGTTGCATCATGTGACAATAGAACCAACACCTGCTAAGGGCATAGGAGTGCCATCAGCAGTCATAACAGGAATGAAGGACAAAGGGGACACAGAGGTAAAAGATGAGGAATCTGAAGACATATGATGGGAAGCGCCAGAATCCAAGACCCATTCAGAGTATGACATACCTGAGAAACTATGAGGCAATTGACCTATGGAAGAAGAAGTGGACATTGCTTGTGGCTGCAAGGAGAGAAACTTCTGAAATTGTTCAGCCAAAGTATTAGGATCGGTAATAGAGCTTGGGAAGTTACTACTGTAGTATTGTGGTGTGGTGGTTTATAACCCTGAGGTGGTCTATGAGCATTAGATTGTGACTGACTTCCAGGCTTTCAAGCTTGATTCTGATGTCTCAACTTAGAACACTAAGCCTTCCAATGACCTTTCTGCTTACAGAAAATGCACTCATCGAAGCCAACCCTTGTGTAAGACTTGTTCTGATGATTAGAGAATGGCTTAGAAGGTACTGCTAGTACAGAAAGATTCGAAGCAGAAAGAATTCCCTTTTAAGAATAAGACTGAAGACATATTTCTTCAGCCAATAACTCACTGACAATAGAGTCAACAGAAGGCAGTGGAGAACGATGCAGAATTGAACCTCTAAGTCCTTCGAAATCACTGTGAAGTGCAATTAAAAACTGTATCAATCGTTACTGCTCTCTACGCTCAATATAGGCACCACATGCCTTTAATTTTACCGATTCTATAAGAGCCAATTGATCCCAAAGATCTGTCATAGCAGAATAAAACTCTTGAATACTCATATTCTTCTGATGAAGAGCTCGTATGTCATTCTCTAATTGATACTATTTTGCAAAATTTGATTTTGTGAATAACTTTTGCAGATGATCCCAATCCTCTTTTGCTGTCTCATACTTTGCTAACTGTGTACCTATCGAATGCTCAACAAAATTATTGATCCAAGTAATGATCTTTGCATTATTTGCTTCCCATGTATCTATCAAAACAGCATTGCCCTCCTCAATATTCTTAAGTATCATATAAGTTCCACTAACATACCCTCACATCTTCTTACCCTTAAGGAAATTTCTCATTACATAACTCCAATACGAATAGTTCTTCCCATCCAACCTCCCACTCACAGGCTGAAGCGAATCATCTCTTTCAGTAGCCATAATCAACAGTCACAGAGAACCAAAATGCAAAAGCAGTGGAAAACAAAATACCAAATTGCAGAAACTGAATAGAGATTGCAGAAACTAAATAAATATCTTCTTGACGAAATACCGAAATAATTGCAGAAACTGAATGCAAATACCAAATTGCAAAAACTGAATGCAAATACCAAATTGCAAAAACTAAATACAAATATCAAATTGCAGAGGCTGAAGGAAAGACGAAATACTAAATTTTGCAGAAGCGGAAGACAAAATCTCACTCCAAAAAATTTATCAAACAGAAGTTGGATCCGCGAAGCTGTGTTCGGGATTAATCCTCGTTCCATAAACCAGCTTTGATACCATGTTAAAATAATTGAGATCAAACACAAAAAGGAGGCTAGAATTCTAAATGATCTGTATATTATGAGTGCTTAGTCTTAACCTAAATACAAATAAAGTATATATAGGTTAAACTGAATAATATTTATGTAGTCTTATTTATGTAGTCTTAACCTATTCTACCCTTAATAAATAAGACTACATAAATATTATTTAATAGGTTTAATTCCTTGAACAAGTGTATTAAAGTCACTAATTTTTAGCCAAGCTTGTTTATCTAATCTCAATTTTCAACCAAATTTTCTTGCATGAATTCTTTTCCAACTATTATCAACCAGTAAAATTAGATGTTATGCATTTCCTATTTCTTCTTATTCTAGCAACAAGTTCATCTGTGATAAAAACAACTATAAAATCATATTATTCTAGTTCAAAATTAGAGAACTATGATTGGCGTTTAAAGTTATCTGAAGAAGGCATCACTCTCTCACTCATGCACACCCACAGTTAAATTGGAACTGCAATTGGCATTAACTCTCTCATTTGCTTTCATATCATCTTGTCACAATCTCAAATTATTAACAAGAACTAATTGAGGAAGGAAAATCATTGTTCCTCTCTTCACATGTTATTTTTTATTAGAACAGTAACATTTTTTCTTCTTCTTCTTTTTTTGCTTTTTAATTTTTTTAATTTTCATATTTTAACATTGAGTTTATTAGAAATTGGATCTTTTTATTTATTTTGGTTTTCTTTATACGAAGTTATCAAGGTCTTGGAAAAACATTCTAGCATTGGGTTTGTACTCATTTTTATGATTGTCCACTTTTTTCTATCATACTATTAAAAAACAAATGGTGTATCATATTGTTAAATAAAATTTGGTTTCAAAAATAAAACATGATTATTATGAATTGGGCTTTATGATTTATTTCAATTTACTTTCTATAGGATTATCGTAATCTTAGAAAAACATACTAGCATTGGGTTTGTGCTTTTTTTTTGGGTATCTATTTTTTTTATCATATATTAAATAAAAAATAATTCCAGAAAAAACATAATTATTAAGAATTAGGCTTCATGATTTATGTTTTATGAGATTATGTGGTGTCAGAATATTGAGTTGGTACTCGATTTTGTAAGCGTTTATTTTTTATTTAAATAAAAATTATATAAATGAAGTTCATGAGCCAGGTTGCAAGTTTGGCAAGATAACCTAGATAAACTCGGGTTGTTTCAATGTGTCGTCGTCTCAATTTTTTTAAGAAAATATATCATCTTGAAAAATATTTAAAGTCAAACCGTGTTTTTACTAGTTTCCTGAGTTTCATTTAAACCATCAAATCAACCTAGTCATGCCGAGACAACTTTTATACAGTTTAATTTAAAGCTCAAGCTAGGCATGAAGTATAGTTGGGAGGTTTCAAATTTGAATTATTGAGTTAGGCTTATTTCCCTTGATTTGGACATTATTTTTTTACATGTAAAAAGATTTTGGTCCTACCGCAATGTAGCTTGAGGAATTAATCAGTAAGTTGCTAAAATCAAATAGATATAACTAGTCAATGGCTCACATGATGTCACAAGGACTTTTTACCAATGTTATTAAATATAACTATGCCTATCGGGTCAACATGGTGACCTAGTGTCCTGGGCTTTGGATCGGGTTGAGGTTTCAAGGTAAACCAAATAAGGTTTCACCTAGAGTAGCCTAGTTGACTTGGTGGGTGCACTTGTGACCAAGCCAAAACCTAATTTGACTTTTTTTGCAAAAAAATAAAATAAAAATGATGTCAATTTAATTGTCTTATAAGAAAATTAGAACAATGATGTTTTTGATTGATTTAGGACAAATCAGGTTAACCTGCTCAATCCACGACAAGATTTCATACCCTAGCTTTTTGAAATGATTTTTTATTTAAATAAACAAGTATAAAAGTACACATCTACAAGAAAGATAACAAATAAAACTATTGAGAAGAAATGTATTTATTCAGCCTAAACTTCATTTCCTTACTAATGCATCTAATGATGGAGCTTTTTTTTAGAAAAATAAATATTCTTCTTAGTTAAGTTCATGTTTTTCTATTTTTGATTTTCCTATTTTGTATTATGATGTTTTTCATAATTTTTTTTTCATTTTGAAGGAATTATTTTTCCTGGTTTATTTTTCCTATTCAGTAGAATTATTAGGGGTTTCTAGTTTTTTACTATATAAAAAGTTGTAATAGTCTTTTGGTAAATGAAGATTGTGATGAATAAAAATTAAGTATTTTGAGAATCTCTGGTAGATATGGTGTTCTCGTTCTTTGAGGGTTTATTTTTCCTATTCAGTAGAATTATTAGAGGTTTCTAGTTTTTTACTATATAAAAAGTTGTAATAGTCTTTTGATAAATGAAGATTGTGATGAATAAAAATTAAGTATTTTGAGAGTCTTTGGTAGATATGGTGTTCTCGTTCTTTGAGGGTTTTGAGTTGTAACAAATCACATATCCTTCTCTTCCATCTAAATTAATTAGTATCAGAGCCCAATGATTCCTAGTGGTTTTAGTTGGAGCTCGTGGAGTATAAGTATCAAAGCTCAAACTATTCTTAGCGGATATTTATTGTGTTCTATTGAATAAGCATGGTTGGAAGAGGTTGCGAAACTAGACAAGCTAATGTTGGAGGGGATTAGGAGGTTCCCCCTCAGGAAAAAGACATAGCGAAACTAGTGTGTTGATTCCATCTGCATTAGTTGTTGTTATTGGAAATCTTGATGGTGGGATTCATGATGGAGTGACTCGTATAATATGTTATGTTTGGAACTTAGATGTAAGAGCTTTTATAGGAAAACATAATTTTTTTTTGTTAATGTTATGTTTTTCTATTTTTATTTTCTTGCTCTATATTATAATAGTTTTTAAGGTTTTTTTTTCTATTTGAAAGGAATAGTTTTTCTTGTTTATTTTTCCCATTCAATATTATTACAAGGTTCTAGTTTTTTTTTTATATACAAAGGGTTATCATAGTCTTTTGGCAAGTGCCGACTTTAATGAATAAAAAATTAATTCTCTTAAGAGTCCCTTTATAATTATGATGTTCTCAGTTTTTAAGGGTTTTCACTTGTAACAAACCTTTTATTTTTCATTTCCATTTGCATCAAAATCTCTTGATTGTTTGCACGAAAACATGTTTTTTTTATTTGTAAGTATTGTTTTTTAAATAAAAACCTATCATGATCTTTGTCGCACGTGTGCGGCGTCGCGACGATCAAATCCACACTTAAAATTCTAAGTGTTGGTATCATGAGAAAAATCAGGAAAAATGGGGAGACAAGGAATTCTTGTCTTTTATATGTGGAAAAATAGAATGGGAGTCTCCACCTAGTATTTTGGTCACTAGGAGCCCTAACTGGTCTCAGAGATCGGATACGGGGACTGGTTGCTTGAAGGAAGGTATTAGCACCCCAAATACGTCCTACCTAAGGTAAAACCTAACCGTTCTAACATCAACAAAAGAATTTAATATCTAGAATACATCTTATGTATAAGGTTGTAACCCCAGATATTAAAAGAAAACAAAATAATTTTTTTTGGAATTTTTGAAATATTAGCCTAGTTCTCGTGATTTTAATAAACTGGTTATTAAAGCCAAAATGCATGCTAATACATATTTTTGAAATTTTCTTTGTTGTATGAAAATACAATATGATTTTTTATTTATTTTTGAGAGACTTGGCCATATGCATGAAAACAAAACATTTTTTTTATGTTTTGACGAATACCAGGTATTTTAATACCAGATTTGTATGTTTACAGTATAAAAATACAAACCAATATTGATCAAAATGCAGTAAAAATTTTGAGGAAAATCACAGATTTTTTGAAATAATTTTTTGAATAATTTTTTTTTTTTGGGCTGGAACCATCAACTCAAACCTGGTCAGTGGCCTAAGCTAGTGACCCGGCTGGCTGATAGACCATGCATGCGTGAATTTGTTTCACGCATGCATGAATAATGCGAAGGTACACCGTACACGCTCATTTGTAGATTTAAGAGAATATGAAGACGAACGCACCTGGTTTCTAGAAGAATTGAAGATGATGACAACTCTGGTATTGCGTTCTTTTTATTATTCTAGACTTTCTCTCTGGTTTTATTCCCTTGCCTCTATTTCTTTGGTTTTATTCCCTTGCCTCTGGTTTCGAAGCTCAAAGGACAACAACGATGGAGGCTGGTTGTTGTTGGGTTTTTCTTGCTTCTGTTCGTCTGTTCCTCTGTTACCGTCTCTCTATGCTGCCCAGTTCTCCTTCATGTCTCCCTCTGTTTCTTTTTATTCTCCCTGTTCTCTTTTTCTCCCTCTCTGTCTCGTCTTTCTCCTTGTGTTCCCCCCTGTTCTACTCTCCTCTCTTCGCCCTCTGTTTTTATAATTTTGTAATCAAGTCCCCTAGAAAAGTTGTAATTGGATCCCTTGATTTTAGCGCCTTTTCCGGTTTGATCCTTGGTTTCGGATTATTTCAATTAAGTCCCTAATTGGCCATCAAACTTCAATAATTATGCAATTAAGCACTTGATTTGACCAAATCAACTCTTCAAAATTATAATTGGACCCTCGAACTTTAATTTCTTATAATAAAAGCCTAAATTGACTTAAAAATCAATTTTTCTTGCAATCAGACCCTCCATAAACTCAATTAAACCTTAGATTGATCTATAAACATCTGATTTTGGACTTTTCTTCCTAAAAAATTGAATTTTCCTTGTCAACAGGCTCTCACCAGTTAAAAATATACTGTAAAATTTCAATTCTTGTATTTTTGAACCTCCTCAACCAATTTTGGCCTTTTTCGGTATTCCTGCAAGTTTAGAAAATACTAAAACAATGTAAGCCCCAAGAAAAAAAAATTTTAAAAAAAAATGGATAAACAAGACATCATAGATTCTAATAAAAATAAATTATAATTAGAGGGATTCTTTAAAAAAAAAAAAGGAAATTGGACCAAGTTAGTATAAAGAAGAGTATTAAATGTTAGAAGAAATTCAAGAAAATAACAAAATAATGAATTAAAGGAGTTATGGGGCAAAATTTTAAATTTTATAAACTTCCATCTCTTTTTATTTCTTCTTAAGGCTGACAGTAGTACTAAGAAAAGAAAGAGAGGAGAGCATGAAAATTTTCAAAATAATTCTTATGCAAATGCTTAGGAAAAGAGAGATTGAGAGTTAAGGAGGGTTTAAAGAAGGATTAAACACTAGAAAACACTTAAGATTAGGGAGGATTTGTAGAGAGAGAGAGGAGTTGTTTAGAGGAGAAAGTGAAGAAAGGAGAAGAGAAAGAATGAGACTTCGAGAAAAACTAAACTAGTTTGTTTTCAAAACTAAAATTATGACTCCATGGGATGTTTAGAGCATGTTTATGTCAATTTGAATAATACATTTCTTGATTTTTATTATAATTCTTGCAAAATTGAATTAGGGTTCCATATGGAAATTTAGGGAAAAAGTAAATTATCTTGAGTGTGGGTTTCTAGGATCATTATAGGATGAGGAATGAATGAATTGATGATGAATGAATGAAAAAGTAAACTAGGGATGAGCAAACAAATCAAAAAACCGATTAAACCATAAAAAAATAACCAAAAAAACCGAACCGTGAAAAAAAACCGATTAAACTGATTAAAATTTTGAAAAAACTGACCGGTTCGGTTCCAGTTTTATAAGCCTGAAACAAAAAAACTGAACTGAATCGAATCAAACCAAACCCAAAATGAAAAAAAACCAGAAAAAAACGGAGCCAAACCCGAAAAAAACCAAGCCAAACTGGTTTGAACCGGTTTTTGTCCTAAAAAACCGAACTGAACTAGTTTCAATTTGGTTATTTTGTTTTATAAACACCAAACCGAACCGAAAATGATCGCCCCTAGTTCAAACAGTAACAGTTCAGGTCTAAGCAAGTAACAGTACAGGTCTAAGACAGTAACGGTTAAAGTAGTAACAGTTCAGGTCTAAGACAGTAATCGTTGAAACAGTAACAGTTCAGGTCTAAGACAGTAACAATTCAAACAATAACAGTTCAGGTCTAAGACAGTAACGGTTCAAGTCTAAGAGAATAATAGTTAAGACAATAACAGTTGAGGTCGAAGACAGTAACAGTCTTGGTCTACGACAGTAACGGTTCAAACAGTAACAGTTCAGGCCTAAGACAGTAACAGTTAGACTTTCATATGAATACTATATATATATAAAAAAACAAGTCATGTGGATACTTGAACGTTGATATACTAACTCTAAAAATATACATGATATGTGTATGTATGTTATGATGAGGAAATGACTATGCATAGAAAGTGACATGTGTAATGAATGAATATGGATTCTCTATAACATTTGGCTTGAAGAATCATGATCAAAGACTTCCTTGTGATTAAGGATGAGCGACCAAGATTGGATCTTCTATTGGTGGAGGAGGTCACGAGATAAGCGGAGCAGGTGTGTGATTTTCCCTCCTTTTTGCAGTTATGCAATTTAAAGTTTTTCTAGTGAATGCAATTACAATAATGTCATGTTTAATGTAAATAAAGTCTAATGTATTTACAAGATTAGCTTCGGCTAATGGTATCTGTAATATGATTGCCAGGAAATGAATTACAAGATTAGCTTCGGCTAATGGCATCTGTGATAGGATTGTCGGGAAATGATTTACAAGATTAGCTTCGGTTAATGGCATCCATGTTAGGATTGCCGGGAAATGAATTACAAGATTAGCTTCATCTAATGGCATTCGTGATAGGATTGCCGGGAGAGGAATTACAAGATTAGCTTCGGCTAATGGCATCCGTTATAGGATTGTCGAGAAATGATTTACAAGATTAGCTTTGGCTAATGACGACTGCGTTGGAACGCCCGAGAACGATCGATAAGACTTGATTTATAAAGGGTATCCGTGTTTGAATGACCTGGGGAAATTGATAAATATAATTGCCCAGAGATGTCCAGGTTGGACTATGCAAAGTCATCAGGTTCGTGCAAGTAAATAAGAGTATTCAAATTAAGGATATGCAAATGAGTTCTAATTGGGTTTAAATGATTTATAAGCAAATTATATGTTGATTGTTAGAATTCCTATGGATTCAATAGAAAATTTATATTTCATTCGTATACATTACATGATCATCTAATTTATTAAAGATCAATTTTACAAAATAAAACTTTTTTATAGTAAAAAAAAAATTAAAAGAAGAATGATCAAATTTAACAAATATAACTGTTATAACTCAATTTTGGGCCCGTTGGCTTGTAATTTAGTTTTACAAGGTTAAAATGTAAAATTAAAAGATCAGGGATTTATTTTGATGAAAAGTGTAATTTGTCAACTTGATCAAATACTAGGGACTATAATATGTTTTTGTCATTCTATCCTTATCATCAAATTAATGATAGTTATCCGCTTTTGAATTTGATTCTTAATTAAATTCAAAATTCAAAGAGGAGAATGAGTTTGTCTGGGACTTTGTTTATCATACATGATGGGACTCTCTATAAATACAGATCTCAGTGTATACACAAGAGAGGCCATTACAAAAAAAAACCTAGATGGGGGACCTTAGAAGAAAACCTAAATCCACTGCATGAGGCCGCCCCTCCCATAGTAAAAAGCTCCTTCCTCACATCCAGTAACCCATTCCCTGTCATCATCTTCAACCAAAGCAGACCCCTCCATCCTCACTATCACCGTCCCACCATGGTCACTTCTAAAACCAGCAGCCCTCACTCCCTTTTCTTTTTCCTTCAGCCAATACTGCCACCATCTTGACCAACCCGTGACAGCCCCTGCAACAACAACTTCTCTTCTCCAGCTGAGAGCCTCCCATGATAGTCCCTCATCTTTCCACTGTCAAATAAAAACCTAAACCACTGCAAACCCAACTCCAAAACATTTGGGGATGTTGAAAAGATTGAGAAGAGGGGTCAGCAGTCCGAATACTTGAGTTGAGTGGTAGTTTGATTTTACAGAGGGAGCGTAACATTATAGACCCGAGAGTGGTACTTAAACATCAAGCCAATTCTCAAAGCAGCATAGCACGTCATTGCCCTTCCCTTACATAAAAAACCTTAGCCATTCAAGCATCATCCTCAAGACTTCAAAAAGGAAAAGGTTCAACATCTCATCTGAACAGGAAACATCCCTTACTATCATCACAGGAAACTGAAAGGAGGGAAGAAAATACGGGATACTGTGAGAAGCAGAACCAAGGAGAAGGTAGAGAGGAGGAGAGAGACCTAGATCGATGAATAAAAAAAAACAGAGAACAAAGGGACCTTATGGGCTTCCTTTCAGAACACTAACAAGGGAATGCCTATTTTCCCTTAAACAGCGAAACGCAGAACCAAAAGAACAGAGGAGAGAGCAAAAACACTAAAAACCCAAAAAACAAACGAAGAAGAAGAGAACCAGTGGGTGCAGAGAAGACGAACGAACAAAAACAGGAGGATAGAACCAGAGAAAACGAGCACGAGAGGGAGACAGAAAGCAGAAGGAAAGAATGTAAGCAGAGGAAATCGTTGAGACCAGAACCAGCGTTGCTATCATCTTCGTCATTTCAAAACCAGGTACGCTCATTTCTCTATTCATTCCTTGCAATTGATGTTTAAACACTATACGAAGGTAATTTCAATTACCTTCGCATTTCAATTGCCACGCGTGATAAGCTATTGCCTAGCCGGATCACTGGTTTGGGCTAGTGACCGGGCTGGGCCGGTTGAGTCTCGCCCAACCCGTATAGGCTAGGTCAGACCCAATACGCAAACAAAAAAAGTTGAGAAGATAAATTTATTTGTGGGTCCCTCACATTTCTTTTAATTATTTCACTTTATAAATGATATGTGGATTTTTATTGTGAAATACAAATCTAAGTGTACGCTAATTTTTTTTCCTTTAAAAAAAATATGCATGCATTGATTTTAAAATCATTTTACTGGTTTATTCACTGACGCCAGAGTCAGGAATACCATATGTTTTTTTACTACATAATATTTACTAATGTTAGAGTTGGAAGCATCCATAGTTGAATATTCACTGATGCAAACCATCCACTACAAGATTTCACAGTTTTACCAACAGAAATATTCCGTCGATCAGTGATTCAGCGTTTGTCAGTAATTTTTTTACCGACGACATCCCCGACGGAAAACGTTCGTCGGCTTTCCTTTCGTCGGTAATACCTAATTCTGTCGCTAAAGCAGTCGGTAAAAAAAAACATTTGCGGATGGTTTTATAGACGGCAATTGCGCGCCAAAAAAAAAGTTTCCGACGTGAAATATTCCGACAGCTTTATTCTGTCGGTGATTGTGTGAAATACCAACGGAATAAGTCGTCGGTAAAGTTGTCGGTAAGTGTGTGAAATATCGACCGAAGATATCCGTCTGTATATTCGTCGGTGATTGTGCCAGCTACTGTGAAATGCCGACGGACTAATTCCGTCTGTAAATTCGTTCGTGTCCAATGCCGACAGATACAATCCGTCGGTTAAACCCTCTGTGATTATTTTTAAATATGTTTTTAAAAAATTATTTAAAATACATAATATAAAATTATATAAATTAATAGTAAAAAAACAAATTATACAAATAAAAGTTTTATTAAACATCAAAAACAAAAAAATAAAGTTAAATAATATTCATTACAAATTGAATGTGTTTCAAAAAAATTATTAAATTAACTATTAAAGTTAAATAATATTCATTACAAATTAACATAATGGTGGAGGTGGAGGAGGAGGAGGAGGTTGGTTGTTATATGGCCAAAAAGGAGGAGGCGCACATGTATCACCACTCTGTGATGCCATGTTCATGACCATTTGGCGAAGCTATTCATAATTCGCGGAGAGTTGTGTATACCCCGTTGATAGGTGGCCGTATTTTTCGGTGAGCTAAGTCGTGTGTTCCTTCAAGGCCACAAACTCCTTAGATTGGGTTCTCGATACTGATTGGGAGCTCCCAATGATTGAGACATTACAGGCCGCCCGCAAGTTCTCGGCCGTAGTGTGGAGAGCCCGTACACCTGATTTTTATCGGGTCCACCGGACGATCCAACCTCCATTTACAAATCCGGATCGAAATCCGGATGGGTCGAAGGATCGTCCCCATATCTCTTTCTCAACTGGCTATTATAGGTCTTCGGAAAATGAAAAAAGTAATCATCATATTCAATTCAATAAAAATAATAACTTACAAAATAAAATGTTTGAACAAACATACCACAAAGTGTTGAGCACGGTTGTCAACGAACTATTGCGCCCCTTTTTGGCAGTCTTGACTCCGCATGTGCATCTCAACAAACAGCTCAATTGGGCTCGGCTCATCTCCAAGAGACGTAGCCTATAATGAAAAAAAAAATAATTAACAACAAATTAATTTAACATAATATTTCATTTAAATTAATTTTACCATCCGTTTCACATGTGCAGCAAACAGAACGGAGCCGCCGGTGTGTGTTTTCACTGAGCCATGAATTGGCCGATTCCGGTTGCCAGCACTAGACTGTGAGCATCGTGTGAACCGCTCAGATGTCACGTGCTCAAGATAGGGCGGCCATATATGTGCCGAGATGTATATCGGTTTGAAATCCCTCCAAACCACCATGTCATTCCAGCCTTGGAGACCCTTATCTCTCGCGGTTTTTTGCCTTTTTTAATGCTTTATACCAAAAAACACGCAACCTACTTCCATAGCTAGAAATTAGATTTTGAAACATAAATTTTTTTCTAAAAAAATTTTGTATTGTTTTTGATGTTACCTAGTTGCCATGTGATTTTCCCACACCCTCCTCACAACTTTATCATGCGCCCTGTCCCAGGCGAATTTGTCCTGTGTATAAATAATTAGGTAAATAAAAATAATAATTTATTTACAATTATATTAATAAATTATTAGAAATAAGCTGGAAATTTGAAATTAACACCAACCTCAAATCTGTCAAACCATGCATCGATTTGAGGTATCCATTCAGGATGTCTGGATACCTGACTCCATTGAAATAATGGAATCTCAATCGACGATTTAAACGCCAATGATATCACTAGGGCGGCCTCAATGTTTGTGAACCTGAAAATAAATTAAATTAATGAAATATTGATTAATTGTTCATAAATTATGTTATAATTTTAAAAAAAACTAAAACTTTAACAAACTTACATTGAAAGGTCGTCCTTCCACTGTGCCTCGTACTTGCGGGGGATTTGATTCCGCTACGAAGGCACGCCGTCTCTGTGTTGTGAAACCGCACTGGAAGAGGCAGCAGTGGTTGACGACGCAGGTGCCTCTTCTTGAGAGGCACCTAAGGATATGTCATCCTCGCTGCTAGAAGAACTAGCTGCGACCATACGTGGGCGACGAGCTGCGGATTTCGTTCTACACATCTACACAATTTTATATGAATAATTATATGATTAAATTCGTCAACACCTCCCCTATACTAGAGACTACCCAAATCCACAAACTTGCAAATATTGACAGTAGCCACAACCAATTAACCCCATCTATACTAATATTGTATATAACATAGCATCTATAGAAATAACATCCACACTAATTAGAAGGTAAATTCAACATTAACAATTACAATTCAACAAATTATTCAATTATTATGGAAGTACAAACAAAAAATATATTCAAAAAATTAAAAAAACAAAAACTCTAGACTAACAATTAAAATTAATAGAAATAATTAAACACAAATCATGCAATAATAGAGTAAAATTACTAATTATTCCAACATATTCAATTACTAATTCTAAGGTAAATTCAACATTAACAATTACAATTCAACAAATTATTCAATTATTATGGCAATACAACAATAAAATATATTCAATAAATTCAAAAAAAAATAGACTAACAATTAAAATTAATGGAGATAATTAAACACAAATCATGCAATAATAGAGTGAAATTACTAATTATTCCAACATATTCAATTACTAATTCTAAGGTAAATTCAACATTAACAATTACAATTCAACAAATTATTCAATTATTATGGCAATACAACAATAAAATATATTCAATAAATTAAAAAAAATAGACTTTAGGAATGAAATATGCTTACCTTAATAATGTGTTTATTTCAAGAATTTATATACATTATAAAAATACACCAAAAAAAAAAACAAAACAAAAATAACAATAGCTAAAACAAAAAACAAATAAAAAAATAAAATATTAAAGAAATGAAGAAGAGGAAGTACATACCTTTTAATTTGCTAAAGATTGAACTAAAGATTACAAGCCAAAAACACAAAAATCTTGAAGGAAATGAAAAGAAAAAACAAAATTGTGAAATGAAGCAGACGAAAAAATAAACTGAAAAGGCGGTCGTTGGGATTTATAGCGCAGTTTTATCAACGGAAATAAAAAATAATATGATTTTAAATTATTTCATCGGTGAAGCTTCAAAAATCCGTCGGTAAATTTTGAATTTCGCACCATCGTTTTTAATTACCCTCCATATTTTTCGCAGTCCATCGGTGATTCCGTTGGCAACCTGACGCAGTCAGAGATGCATTTAATGGACCACCTTTTGGAATTCGCACAGTCCGTTGGTGATTTTGTCGGTAAAATTGACCTGCTGACAACATACCGGCGAACATAAATCCGTCTGCACATTTGTTGGTGATTGTGGCATTTTCAGTAATTAATTTTCAACTCTCTGTGAAATGCCGACGGATTGTGGGTCGTCGGAAAGTTTGTCGGTGATTGTGGCATTTTCAGTAATTATTTTTCAACTCTCTATGAAATGCCGACTGATTGTGGGTTGTTGGAAAGTCTATCGGTGATGGGACATTTCTAGTAATTATTTTTGAACTCTCTGTAAAATGCTGATGGACCTTAGTTCGTCGGTATTTACATTGGTGATAGTTCATTGTACAAGAAAGATTATATTTGTATTGGCTATTTACCTTCCTGCAAACACTTATATGATAAATTGTCCATCGCACAAAACAATAACAACAATGCTTAAACAATACATATATAAACTTATAAAATAAATATTTCATGTTACAAAATATATCATCCATAATATATATTACATGAATAAAATGTTATACACAGGACTTTATTCTGATAGTTAGTCAGAATTTTCTTATTCTTCATTGTCAATTGAATAGTCATCACCTTTATCGCAATCTTCAATATGGATATCATCATCTTCATCAATATTTGCTTATCTGCTAGAGCTCAAAACAACATTCAACTCCTCTGCATCAACATCAACAAGACTATCATCGAAAACACGACAATTTGAATTTTCTTCCAATTCAATCGCAGGAGCAACTCGATATGGTTCAACCAACTCACTAACTTGAAATACTTCATCTCGCACACTTGTGTCTTTGTTCTCATCCTAAACAAGCTCGACACGACCCCTGGGTTTTGTTTTTAAAATGGACAACCAATCCACTCTTGATCGATCCTTTCTAAAGGAAGGGGTGTATGTGTAATATTGACATTGCTTTGCGAAAACAAAGACATCGTTTACGTTGCAGAGTCTAGTTTTTGAGTTGATTTCGACCAGACCATAGTGCGGATCAACTCTGATTCCTCTGTCAGTCATGTCATACCAATACATTTGAATAAAAACACTTTATTCTGCTCGCTATGATATTGCAGTTCAATGACCTCTTCTAATCTATCATAGTAGTCAACTTCTAACTCACTACTAGTTGATCCTTTAACACAAACACCGTTGTTGTATGTCTTTCTTCCATGCCTGTATTCTTTAGTAAGGAACACATATCCATTCACAAAATTCCCATTGTAGCACTTGTATGTAATGTACATCAATGAACAATCTATATTTTTCTCGTAATGACATGCATACAGTAATTTTGCAATTGAGGATGAGTTTGTGATAGTACTTACATGTGTTCTGAACCACGTGGCAAATTGTTCATCTTGTAATTGAAAGATCTGGGATTCGGTCAGCTGTGAGTTATTAGATAGCAAATATTGTCGATGTTGCCTGCAAGTGATAATGACAGTATGATATTACAATCTATAATCAATAGTATATTATTGATAAAGTTTAATTAGTATTACACATATATATACTTACTGAATAAAAGGTCACGGCTCATCACAGTTAAATAGAACATAGTTGTGTGCTTGTTTAAATTCTATTTCTGACAAATATCTTCCTCTTACGACATTTTTAGGTGTGGGTCGTCCAGGATTGGAGAATATTGACAAGTTCTCACTGGAAGGCACTTCACCGCCATCATTATGTTGTGGAACGCGATTGATTCTCGTTCTCAAATGAGGTTTGAAATAGTACGAGATAAATGTTGAGATCTCCTCAACAATGTAGGCCTCACATATCGAAGCCTCAACATGCGCCTTGATCTTAACCTTTTTCTTAAGATTGAACAAGTACCTGCATTGAATTAATCAAATATTTTCAATTAAGAAAAACAAAGAAAATACTTTTATATATGAATTACATTGCAACTGTAATATCTAACCGTTTGAATGGGTACATCCATCTATACTGGACCGGTCCTCCAACTTTTGCCTCGAACAGTAGATGTATGGGGAGATGCTCCATTGAGTTAAAAAATGATGAAGGGAATATCATTTCAAGTTTGCATAGTGTCTTGACGATATTCATTTCAAGCCTCTCAATGTGATCAACATTCAACTTGCTGGAACATATATCTCTAAAGAAATGACTAATCTCCGTGAGTGCATCCTATATCTCCTTTGGCAACAAATCACGAAAAGCTAAGAGGATGAGTGTTTGCATAAACAAGTGGCAGTCATAACTCTTCATTCCATACAATCTGCATTCCTCCGTATTAACCAACTTTGATATGTTTGAGGCATGTCCATCAGGAAAACGCAAACTCTTAAGCCATTTGTAGACTAGTAGTTGTGCGTTTTTCTTTAACACGAAGCTTGCTCTTGGTTTTGCAACCCGTGACTCATCACAAACCAACTCCATATTTTTATGGTTACAGAACAAAGCTACATCCAATCTAGCCTTGATGTTGTCCTTTGTCTTCCCCTTCACATCCATGACGGTGTTGAAAATGTTCCCAAACACGTTCTTTTCAATGTGTATGACGTCAAGGTTATGGCGGAGCAGATTGGTCTTCTAATAAGGAATCTCCTAAAAGATACTTCGCTTTACCTAATTATGGGTCAAACCAAAACCAGGAAACTTTTGCTTACCTGATTGAAGACCAAACACGATGTCACCATCCTCTGATACAACATTATGCAATTCTTCACCAGAAAGACGTGGGGATGCAACATCCTTTTCAACTATGCCAACAAAGAAATCTTTTTTGTTCTTTCTGTACCTGTGATTATATGGCAAGAAACGATGGTGACAGTAAAAAGAAGAAGTTTTACCTCTGTTTGTTAGCGTGAATGCCCTATTGTTTTCCATGCAGTATGGACATGCTAGTTTCCCATGCGTGCTCCAACCAGAAAGCATTCCATAAGCTAGAAAATCATTGATAGTCCACATCAAAGTCGCCCTCATAAGGGAATTTTGTTTCATTGATATATCATAAGTCAAAGCTCTAGAGGACCACAACTGCGCCAACCCATCAATCAACGGTCGAAGACAAACATCTATATTCCGGCTCGGGCTACTTGGACCGGGTATGACAGTAGATAAAAACATGAACTCTAGCCTCATGCACATTCTCGATGGCAAGTTATAAACCGTGAATATGACCGGCCAACAAGAATAACGAGCAGCAAATGACTCGAATGGGTTGAATCCATCTGTACACAACCCAAGACGTACATTCTTTGATTCAGCCAAAAAGTTAGGATGCACACTGTTGTCATAACCCATTTTTGGGTTATTCCCCAAATTCACCTTTTCTCTTCCAAAAAATAAAAAATATATATATTCGGACTAAAAACAAAAAAAATATAAAAAATAATAACAGTGAGAAGAGGATGCCGGAGCGCCCAGAAAATAGCTAAAAATTGGTTGAGGAGGTTAGAAAATACAAAGATTGAAATTTTACAGTATATTTTTGACATATGAAGAGCCCTGTTGACAAAACAAATTTAATTTGAAGAAGAAAGGTCCAAAAACAAATATTTATAGACTCAATTAAATTTTATTGGAGGTTTAATTAAATTTATAAAGAGTTTGATTGCAAGAAAAATTGATTTTTAAGTAAATTTGGGCTTTAATTGGAAGAAATTAAAGTTCTAAGGTTAAATTAGAATTTTTTAGAGTTGATTTTGTCAGATCAGGTGCTTAATTGCATAAATATTGAAGTTTGAAGGCTAATTAGGGACTTAATTGAATAAATTCAAAACCAAGGACCAAATCGGAAAAGGCGCTAAAATCTAGGGTTTAAATTGAAGTTCGTCAGGGGTCAAATTAAACAAAATTAAAAGTTTGAGGCCAATCAAGGGTGTAATTAGAGATAAATCACAAAGTAAAGGATTAAAGCGTAATTGGCAGAAAATTACTATTCATCTTCTCCTTCAAAGAGGCTGCCCGAGGGGCCTCCTTCCCAAGGCGTTTGATGCCTCGTTTCTTCCCCAAATTAAATGAAACCTGCACAAAAACGATCCCCTGACACCTGACTACACGCTAGTATAAACCGTTCGGGCTGATCGATATTGTAGAGGCGGTGGCACAGCCCCAGAGTGGCCAACCCGACCAACCATTTTTCCTGCACAAAACTGACAGTTCAGCATTGCTACTTTGAGCCAATGGTTGGGATGGTTTTGGGTCGAACCAAGGGCTGATATTTTTCACTAGAAGAAAAAAAGTGTCCCTCTTCCACCGCCTATAAATAGATTTGATCTTCATGCTCCAGGGGTGGAGAAATTTGGGTCCAAAGATAGCAAAAAAACCAGCATCCCTAACCAGTTTCTACTGCCAGCAGAACCTTTCTCTCTCTCTCTCCACCGCAGCGTTCAGCCACCAACATCATCACCACCGACTTGAACACCTCCATCTACATCACAAGCAACCGCCCGAATACCTTATATAGTGAGCGCGCCGTCGAGCCTATCTCCTCTGCAACTTTTCTTCTTCCTTCACCAGCAACCGACACCGACCACCATTCCCTCCACCGAAGCCTACTGAGCCACCAGCCGAACCTCCTCGTCGTAGCCAAGCTTCCACCGCAGGTCAGCCTCCTTCCCCTTCCCTTTCTTCTTCTTCTTCTTCTTCGATGGGTGCTCCACTGTTCATGTTGCATGTTTCTTTTCTTTCAAAAATACCCAAAAAATATTTTGTTTCTTTTCTTTTAGTATCTGGATTATGAATTTATATGTAAAACATATTCTTGATATTAAAAAGAAAGTTTCTTTTTTCATTGATGTTAGAACAGCTAGGTTTTTACCCGATAAGATAAGGACCTCCTTACCGAGGAGGACTTTTCTTAAATCTTAGATAGACCAACAATTAGAAATATAATAACACCTTAGCTTTTTATTAGACAATCAAACAATGCAGCTTACCTTAGGTGTCGCACACTCGCGGCGGAGCGCGGCGACCCTCAATTGATTTCGGGTTTTTTTGTTTCGTGTAAAGGAGTCGTCACCTAGTATTTTGGTCACTAGGAACCCTAATTGGTCTTTCAGAGATTCTAAGGAAAGGGATTGGTTGCGTAAAGGGAAGGTATTAGCACCCCTAGAACGCCCTACCTAAGGTAAGTTGCTTGGTGTTTGGTTTGCTTTATAATTGCTATGGTGTTGGTGTTTTCTAATCCCATCCGTTTTCCTAGGTTTAATTCAAACTAAATTTATTAAGATAAAAATCCAAGGAGATTCCATGTGCTTTGAAAGCTTATTTTTACCTTAGTATTTCAAGAGTTTGCAACTCGTAAATCGCAAGGAGGAGGGACAAAAATTTAGAAATCTAAAACTCTTTAAAAAAAAACTATTTTTTGCTTTAGTGCTTTATACTCTCACGGCTCGTAAACCGTGGAGTAAAAAAATTGAAATGTCCTCGATTATAATCAAGGCTTCTTTCAAAGATGTGTGCAGATTCATTATTCCTAGAAAATTATTTTGGATATTTACCACTCAGGGTTTCTTTATCCAAATATTAACAGTGAGTAATAACAAATTATTCCCAATAATATTTTGGATATTCATCCTTTAAGGATTTCTTTATCCAAACATTAGCGGTGAATAATAGATGAATTCCCCCCAAAATAAGTTTTTTATATTTTTTGGAATATTGGCCAATACCCTTTGGAGTTTTACAAACATGTTGTAAAATTCAGAAATGCAAGAAATTTTTTTTTTTTGTGTTTAAGAAATCCATGCGAAAACACATTTTCAAAACTTCCAATATTTTCTGTATAAAAAAAAGTGTTCAAAACATGTTAGGGTATTGATCGTATGCAACACATAAGAAAACAAATTTTGATATATATGTATATTTGCCGCAGTTGCGTTAAAAACCGGGTATTCTAAATACGAGATTGGTATATATTTTTTTACAACATAAAAAAAATTTAGACTTTAAAATAAATATTCCAGAAAATAAATCTCTGTCTCTTTTATTTTTTCAAAAAAAAAAAAGTAAGGAAGTCCGGCGGGACAAAAAAAAAGGGGGGGGGGGCACAGGTAAAGTTCAAAGAAAGCTGGCGAGCACTGTTCAAGTGAATTAATTCACTTGAACAGTGCAAACACAAAACAGAAAACATGCATGCTGCGAGGTGAAGAGAAAAAAAACAGACCTGGGATCGGAAGCGAAGAAGCTGCAGCGACGTTGAAAGCATGATGGTTGATCCGGTGTTCGTCTGTTTCAAATATTTTCCTCCTGCTCTGTATTTACATCTGCTTCTCTGGTTTTTCTTTCCTCTACGTCAAAGCATTCAGAACTGCAGGTCTCACTGGTTTTTTTCTTCTATTTACTGCGTTTTCTTTTTACTCTGCCTCTCTTGCGTTTTTCTTATCTTTCTCTTTGCTGTTTTTTTTTTCTCCTTTCTCTCCGGTTTTCTCCTCCTTTTATGCTCTCTTTCTGCCCCCGTTAGGTCATTAGAAGGGCTTATATAAGTCTAAATATATCTCTATTTAGGAAAGATTCAATGCATTAATTCTAGGATGAAAATCCCTACTGATTTGCAGCAAAAAAACGCAAAAAGGAAACTTAAATATTCTGATTCTGATGTCTGATTTCTCTCCAATTTTTTAGAGGATGGTGTGGCTTCTTTCTTTCCTTCCATAGGGCCAGCTGCTCCCTTTGAAATGAGGCAATAAAAACGTGGTTGCAGCTCCAAAAATCAGGCGTGATGATAAAGGAAAACAGCAGGAATTTGCATAGAAAAAAAAAAGAAAGAAATCAGATGGGTAAAGGTGCATGCTGCAAAGTCTTATTTTCCTTATTCGGTGTGGTAAAAATCCTGTCATTTATGATGATCCAGCCCCCCTCTCCAGCTTTCAATATCCTTCTTCAATTCAATCCCTCATTTTAACACTTTTCGATTCAGTCCTTGGTCAAAAAAAATCTTTCGAATCAGTCCCGCGAACTTGGGCAAAAATTCTTCTTGCGGCCAGGAATCCCTGCTTTCATGCTAGATTTCAAACAGGAATATCTTGAGCTTCTGATATTGAAATCAAGCAATTCAAAAGCTCAAATTCATCTATGTGTCCCGGACTACAAATTTGATGAAGGAGTCGAAGTGAGATAAAATCATTTTAGAGAACAGAACCTAGCATTAATCTGATTGATCAAAAAGGGTCTCCTGATCTAATTCAGAAACTGACAATGCCGAGAATCCCGATATGACTGAGAGTATGACCTAAGAACAAATCATCAAAATTTGTGACGGAACTAGAGTTTTTAGTGCAAAACTCGAGTCAGGATCCTTCTCGCGGCAGGAATTCCTACTTTCACACTAGATATTCAAACGGGAATATCTTGAGCTTCTAATATCGAAATCAAGCGATTCAAAAGCCCAAATTTATCTACGCGTCCAGGACTACAACTTTGATGAAGGATTCGAATTGAGATAAAATCATTTTAAATAACAGAATCTGGCAATAATCTAGTTGGTCAAAAAGGTTCTTGCTCTGACAATGCCGAGCATCCAAATCTGACTGAGAGTCTGCCCTAAGATCAGTGATCCTTAGGACCCAATAAAGGTGTAGGTTAATTTTTCAACATGTCATGAGTGACAGAATATAGCTAGGATGGTCAGATATCGTACGAAACCAAGTTAGAATTAGAGCCTAATTTGGAACAAAAAATTACGATAGCACCAGAACCATTTTTTAGTGCAAATTCTGAGGGATTTATTCAACTTTAAAGGCCAGATAAAAAAAAAAGAGGAACAAATTTAGCATTATGAAGACTCCTGATAAATCTAAGAAAACCTAATGATTTTGGCAGCAAAGGGGAAAGATAAAGAGAGCAGAAAACAGCTCAAACAGGTTTTCAAAAAAATATTTATTTCTCTGCTTTTGTCAATCTTCAGCAAACATGAGTTAAACTCCTACACTCAGTTCAAAAGAGGTATACACCGTCTCCAGCACGTGGGGTCCAAAAATGAGTAACAACATTAGGTAAGCCGTATTTGGGGTGCTAATACCTTCCCTTTATGCAATCAGTCTCCGTACCCGATCTCTGAGACTGGTTAGGGCTCCTAGTGACCAAAATACTAGGTGGCGACTCCCATTCCCCTTTTCCACCGATAAAAGACAAGAATTTCTTGTCTCCCCATATTTGTCAGATAGATACATTTAGATTGAAGTGGAATATTCGCTGCGACGCCGCACACGTGTGACAACTATTAAATTGTTTCCACGCTTCGCCGTCAGAAGGATGCACCATCACTCCATCAACCGCATCATGTGATTGGTGCCATGTCATGTGCTCAGCAGTCCTTGACGACATGAATAACCTCTGTAGTCTAGGTGTGATTGGGAAGTATCTAAGTTTTTTATATGCCACTAGAGTCTTTGCCTGCCAGTTATGGGTTTGTAACAGGAATGCCCACATGTCATGAACTCGGTCAGCTTAGCATTTTTAAGGTAATATAACATGCAGAAGTTAGGGCACATGTCAATTTTTTGGTATCCTAAACCGAGGGGTTTCATCATGGACTTCACAGCATAAAAGTTCTCTTTCAGCCTGTTCCTTTAAGGTAAAATGCTTCTCGCCCATTCAATAATTTTGTCATACCCGACCTCACTCAACCCATGATCTGACTTGATGGTGAACACCTGTGCTATGACCGATAATTTACTGTGGTTCGTGTAGCCATCCCATAATGGTTCGTCAGAATATTTCAACAAATCAAAAAACCTAGTTGCATCTGCATTAGGTTTTTCTTCTACAATTGGACATTGACTGACATTACCTTGATTCATTCTCATTGCATCCATAACCATATTCCTGTAAGGATTAGTGTTGTCATTTGCCACTTCATGCACATTGCTAGCACTAGAAGTTGACCCAACCACCCTTTCTCCCATTCTCTTCTTACTAACAAATACTTCTCCGTGTGCATACCAACACCAGTAATTCTTCATAAAACCTTTGTGTAGAAGATGCATCATTACAACATCTGGATGCAGATACTTTTTATTTTGACACTTCCTGCATGGACACCTAATACCGCCTCTAGTAAAATTTCTGTGAATAGATGTTGCGAAATTAATAAAACCCTGAACCCCATTACAATAATTCATCCTCCACAATCCTTGAGGTGAATCTCAATACATCCATGAACGATCATCCATGACTTCTATCAAACTTTTATAAAATTATGATGACAACATGTATTAATTAACTATGTTAGGTAAATAAATTTGCAAAAATATTGGTTTACCTCAAGATTATACAACAAACCAATTACAACTTCTCATAAATATTAAATAGTCATTATCAATTATCAATGTCCATACAAATTAATACATATAAATTTACGGAAATTACAACTCTGCAATACCATTGATAAAAAATAAAACGGGCCGATTGAACAAGCTATTAATTATTTCAAAACAACACATGTAATTCGGTAATTCAATAAAGTTTCAACAATTTCCAAACAAATATAATTTTACAAAATCTAAAACAAACCATAACAAGTATAAAATTATACATTCATATACTACAAGTTTGTTTGAGAAATAACAATAAAACATGTACATATACTAAAAAAACAATAAAATTGACATTTAAATGTTAAAATTTAAAAAGATAGAATTACTTACAAAAACTGATAAAATTCATCGTTAAATTAGAACACGGATTCTGTGACCACAAAACTTCAAGAAATGACTTGTTGTGCTGAGAAGAGAGAGATTTGTTTTTTTTTTTTGGGAGGGGCTGGTTGTTTGCAGTACGGGAGAGTTGGGAAGGGGAAGAAGAAGGAGAAATAAGGGAGGAGAGGGTCGGCAGAGTTGTCATATATTAACTTTTGCCAACGGCCTCACCAACGGAATTATTTCATCTATGAGTTTGTCGGCCATTCTGATGGTAAAAAGGCACGACACTATACGGAGATTCCAGTTTGAATCCCTCGGTGATTCCATCGGCATTTTAAACGGTGAATCGGTCACGTCACCATATGGAGCTGACGTTTTGAATCCCTCAGTGATTCCGTCGGTAAAATCACCCGCAAAAACTCCACGTCATTGAACCACCTTTTTTTTTTAAATTCTGAATATTCCGTCTGTCATTCCTTCGGTAAATACCGACCGAATGACAGACGAAAAAAAGTCCGTTAGTAATTGTGACCTCAAATTACCGACCGAAGTATTCTGTCGGTAAGGCCGTTGGTAGTAAACGAATTTTTTGTAGTGATCATAGCATTAAACCAAAATTGACAAAACCAGCAATGCAACCTGCCTCAGGTAAGACGTTTAAGGGGTGATAATATCTTTCCTTTTACGTAACTAGTCTCGTACCATAGAATCTTTGTAGACCAACTAGGGTTCCTATGGACCATAATACTAGGTGGCAAGTCCTTGAACTAGATGATTTTTCCCAGCTTCTTCAAAATTCCAAAATGTTGGAAACATGTTTTCAAAATCTTGAAGGGCAGAGTCTAATTTATTTTGTTGGCTTTACATAGCAGAAATGGCTCGGGTATAGGGTTGTCAATTTTGTATCTCTGAAGAGATTCAGTATGATATTTCTGTCTGGTGCTAAAGCTGAAGCAACTCTCCCCCATTCTGGTTTTTGACTGCAATAAC
Organism: Populus simonii; assembly: GCA_007827005.2. Classification (NCBI taxonomy): domain Eukaryota; kingdom Viridiplantae; phylum Streptophyta; class Magnoliopsida; order Malpighiales; family Salicaceae; genus Populus; species Populus simonii. The sequence continues at coordinate 5,721,832 of CM017470.2, read as the reverse complement.
AGCCAAGAGCTATATTATCATGGTGTAAGAAATATTCAGGTGTAAGTGTGATCTTACTGTCAGAGATGGTACTAAGGATTATAAAATCACATCTGTAACTTAATGTAACCCATAGACTCAATCTGAAATGTCTACAAAGGAACGTGGCCTAATATTTTCAATCTTCTAAGCTATCCAATGTAATTTACAGAAAAGTTGCTGTTGAGATTTTCTACAGGTCCCAAAGGGAGTTTTCTACAGCTCTCAGTCTGTGGAAGCAATTTGATACTATATTTATGCTACCAGTAATACGAATAGTTGTAAACTTTATGCTAGAAGTTCCAGCAGAGTTTTCCATGTTGAATTTTGCTAGAAATGCTAATTTTATGATTGGATGTTTTCTACTTGTACGCAAGATCTCTCCTTAGGTAAGTGATTTGTTATGTAAAATCCTCCTTCCTCCTATCCTTTTCAAATTAGATTGTGCTAATTTCATCAACTTCCATTTCTATCATGTTTCTTCTTCCTTCTATTCTACAGGCTCTTACAACATTTATTTCTAATCTACTTAGCAGGTGTTTAGTACATGGTTAAGCCATTTGCCAATAAAGAACAATCTACTCGAAGTCAAAATTGCACATGATCGATCTGCTGTGTTCAATAGTTGAGATGTAAGCTATATGATATTTATTTTTCCATATGAAACTGGTGTAACTATAATTTTCAAAATCAACTGTTTGTTGCATTTTTTATTCTCTCAGATCAGAGGACGAACTTCTTCGCCAAGAGTTTGCTTATCGTCCCAAAATCATCGCTGCTTTTGCAGAGGTAATTTCTCTCTCTGACCTGTTGTGGGTAATACTCATAATATCTCTTAGTTTTCCCACCTCCATAAGATTTAACAATTTTCAATTTCTCTAAGTAGTTCCTTTAAGATCCAGAGTCATAAAAACAGTATATTGCTGGTGAAATCTTTCCAGTGTCTGGCCTTTGGAAAGACATCAGGTATATGGCACATTTTGCATTCAAGTACAATTTTATCAGACTTAGTACCAAAAGAGTCTTTATATACTCATCAAAATACATAAAACATAGCTTTCACTCGTCGTTAAGTTTCTGCAAGTTCTGAAAAGGAAACAGTAATTTCTGCTGTGAATACTTTCCTTGCAGATACTATGGGCTGATGATGAAACTCTAGCAATAGAGGAAACCATCAACCGAGTGATTAAACAGTTGAGGGACTTTAAGAGCAGGTTACCATCAAACATCTGGTCATCTATCCTGTCAACCTTGGAACCCTCTCGTCAGAATGTTTTGCAACTTTCATTGTCATCTTAGTTCACTATTTCTGGGCATCATGGAGTCCCTCGAGATTGAGCCCTTATTTGTCATGGATACTCCTGTTTGAGCCGTATTAAACAATATAAAGCATTTGTTTAGTGAAACATTCTTTTTCTGGTAAATCTTCTCTTCCTTTTTTCTCACTACAGACGAGTTTTTTAGTGGAAGGAAGGTGATTTTTTCTTATAAATAATGGGAAATAAAGTCGGCAATTAAACAGATAGTAACAAATAACAATTATTTAAGTCAATCTCATTGAAATCTGCAATATATATATGCGGTCAAAAAGATTCCTAGTTGGTTCAGGATTCCGAAGCTACCTAGGTTTTAGATGTTGTATAACTAAGTGTTCGTCTCAAGTTATGAAGTCTCATGGTTCTCTCCTTCTCTGTCACTCGATCATCTCAATCTCCCCACTCTCAGTTTTTGTTTCAACTACTATTGGTTAGAGATATGGAAGACTTTGGTGATTTGCGTTTCCATCTTACTCCACTCGACATAGTTAAACCAGGAGATGCTTCCATGACATGTGACAGGTTCTGCATTGAGGTTGAAGCCTCTTTCATGACCTCCAATACTTGACGAAGAGGATCTTGAAGAATACAAATCACAACTTTCTAATCACTACCATAAAATTAACAAATAAAAATAGAAATATCAACCGAATTTTTTTATTGGTATATTGCAATGACCTTTACCAACAGAATTTTCCATCTCAGCATCTATCAGTAAATACCGACAGAAAAAATCTCTTGGTATATACCGAGGGAATTTCAGTAGAAAAATAAGGAATTAAAAAAAATCAAATAGTACGATGATGTGTAACTTTAATAGACGGCATTACCAACAGAAATAACCCGATGGTAAAGTACATCCATAAATATGCCGACAGGAAAATTTCATCGGTGTATACCAAGGGAATTATGGAGGGTATTATAGTAAAATTCAAAAAAAACAAATTGTACGGTGATGTGATATTTTTACCGACAGAGTTATTGACGGTGCTTTCACAACAACATGTTTAATAATTTTTGAAAAAATAATTTCATTTTGACGAATGTGATTTCAGGTTTACAAACATTGAGGCTGCAAGAACAAAAACATCAGCCTTTAAATCATCGATGGAAATTTCATTGTTTCAATGGAGCCAGGTTTCCAAACATCCTGAATGGAAACTGCAGGTCGATGCATGGTTTTCAAGGTTCAAGGGTTAGTATTAACTTAAATATTTTTTATGTTAATTTGGTTAGTTTATTGAAATTACTAAGATTTTCCTTTGAGGGTTTAGGAGAATCATGTTGCAATTAGGTAAGATCAAATTCAAGATACAAATTTTTTTAATCCAAATGTTAAATTTTATTTTTCATTTTCTAACAGATAATTAATTTATACCATATAAGTTACGTGATTTTTTATATGAGGCACAAAAGAAAGCTAAAAAATATACGAAAGAAAGAGAGCTTCTAGGTTGGAATGACATGGCGGTTTAAAAGGATTTTAGAACGTCATGCGTCTTAGAGGCTATATGGGCGGAATAGATTCAGCACGTGGTGTCTACATATTTCACGCGACGGTCACAATCCAGTGTGGAAAATCAGAACCGGCGTGTTCACAGCTTCATTACCACACAGATCGGTGACTCTGTTTCGTTTGTTTTACATGCGAAGTGGATGGTAGGATTTTTGTTTACTACATCCATTTTTTTATTTGATTTTTTATAAATATATTTAACTGACAATATTTTTATCTTGCAGGCTATGTTTTTTGGACCCGAGCCAAGCTCGATGGAGCTTTTTATTAAAACACATGTGCGAAGTGATGACCGCCAAAAAGGGATGCAAGAGTTCATGGATAACCGAGCTCAGCACTTTGTGGTTTGTTGGTTTTCAACCATTTTTTTTAAGTTATTATTTTCTTGAATTTGATGAATTTATTTTTTCTTTTTAGGATACATTTAATAGCCGGTTGAAAGAGAGATACAAGAAAGATCCTTTAACCCATTCGGATCTTAATCCGGATTTGTGGTTGGAGGTAGAATCGTCTAATGGACCCGACAGAAATTAGGTATATGGACTCTCTAACACTATAGTCGTTCACATTTTTCATTAAGATGGGTTATCTGAGCATGTACTCATTGGTCTGACTCACTACTGATTATAAAGAACTCCGCCGATTGGTAATGATGATTACATCATAGATGGGTGATGCATGTGCACCCCCTAATTGGCCTCACGGTCTCAAGGACAACCAGCCTCCTCATCCTTCACCTCCTCCAGCGCCACTTCTATTTTAGATTTATTGTATATGAACGTACAAATGTTTAAATTTATAATAAATATTTGATTTTTATATTATTTTAATTATTTTTCTACTTTTGTTCAATAATTTTTTTTTAAAAAAAATTAAAATATTACCGATGAAATAACTTTGTTGGTATATTCCAGAGAGAGTTGGAAAAGAATTATTGCAAATGGCACTACTACTGTTAACTCACCAACAGAATTACAAATGGTATTTTATCGATGATATGTTATATTTACCGATGGATATATACCGACGGGCAAATAAAAACACCGATGACATTACATACAGTTTTCCTACTGGTGATATGTTAAATTTACCAATGGAGATATCGACGGAATGAAGCGTGTAAATTTTTTTGGTGCACTTTGTTCGTCTGTAAATCCATTAGTATATTTATTACCAACATACCATAAATTATCGATGAGAGTTTTTTCGATTGACTGTTTCCATCCATGAACTCGTCGGTAATATATGTACTGACGAACTGTGAATATAAATATCGATAGAAATTTTCATTGTTAAAACTGTTAGATTTGGTAGTGGATGTGGAATGCGAATGGAAAGAGGAAGATGTCTTCGTCGATCGTGATCGGATATTGAATGATGACCAAGAAACATCAAGATCAATTATCCATGATATTATTGGTGATTTGAATATCCCTACCAGGGCATTCATGATTGACTAGATATTAACTTGTGCTCGGCAAATGGCTATGGATAATCTTTACTTGAGTCGTAAGGTTTTGTATATGAGGGTAAAATTGATGTCCCAGCGGGTTTTGAGTCTTCAGATGACGATATTGGGGCTGAGTTAAACTTAGCGCCTGCTACTAAATCATCCATTGAGGCTTTGGAGGTTATTGAAGTTGAAGAAGGCTATGCTAAGCAGCCGTGTGCAGTTTGCTTCGAGGAACTTTTGATTGATAGTGAAGCAATTCTGTTGCCTTTTTCCCATGTTTATCATTGTGGGTGCATTCGTAAATGCTTTAAAATGACTAATTGATTCATGAATGGTTAATTTTGTTCCCATGTTTTTCCTGAACGATTAGGGTTTGTAATCTCTTATAAGTTTAAGAATTTATTAGTTCAAGAATGAGAGATCTTGAAGTTCAATCTGATTTGATTGAGCTTATGATCATTGATATCATTATGAGTCCAAACTCCAAACTGATTTGGATTTTTTATACACGTGATTATTTTTGTCTAAAACTGATAGCTAGGTTTGCTTCAGCATATATCAGTACTTAGCAAAGAAAACGTCTGATGGTTTTGGAGGCCATAGTCACACATAGTTGAGAAACAACTAGATTTGTTTCTGATTTATTAACACCTTGTTATGCATAAAGCAAACAATCATGTTGTGTCTATGAATCACTAGTGCTATGTATAAACAAAGTCATCAAGTCTAACGGTGCTTTTATATATATTCTTCTTCCATCGTTCGGACAGAGAATAGCTAATCTAGTTTTCCAAAAGAAATGGCATCATACCTCATTTATTTGCACTTAAAAAGATGGTAAGATCCTTCAAAGAGTGTGATGAACAAGAAAGCACACAGAATCCTGAAGGAGCAACTTAGCAGGGAACGTTATTTTGATCTAAAACAAGACACGGGCACATTTAGTTTCATTTGTTAAGGCGATATGTAGGAATAGCTACTAGATGCTTCGACCTGCAAATTACGAGACCAAACTCTTCAGTCATGTCCACTTCAGATGGCAATATTCCATTTGGAAGCTCCCAATCAAAGCAATGCACCAGCTGCGCAAGCACCAGTCGCACCACAGTTAGCCCCAATTGCATTCCAGGGCAGCTTCTGCGGCCAGCGCCAAATGGAATAAGCTGGAAGTTTCGGCCCCGAACATCTATGTCACTGCCAACAAACCTCTCTGGGTAAAAATTTTCTGCATCGGTCCAAGCTTTTGGGTCTCGACCAATGGCCCATACATTGATTATAACATGTGATTTCTTTGGTATGTGGAAGCCGTTCACAATGCAGTCCTCCATGGCCTCATGAGGGATCAGCAAAGGACCCACTGGATGGAGCCGAAAGGTTTCCTTCACAACCATGTCTAGGTACTCCAAACTCTCCAAGTCTGATTCTTCTACCATCCTTTGCCTTCCCACTACTTCTTCTAATTCTTTTTGCACTTTCTTCATAACCCGTGGATTTTTTATCAGTTCTGAGAATGCCCAGTCAATCACAGTTGATGAAGTGTCCATTGAACCCGCAAGCATGTCCTGCGAAATGTCATGTGCAGGAGCATAATGATATTTAGATTAGTAATGCTACCGTTATCGTGTAGTTAATTTAACTCTTTCATTAAGATTAAAAGGAAAAAAATTCATTTACCAGCATTATGGCTTTCATACAGCCTTGATCAACAAGGTACTCGTTTTCTTCGGATTTCATGAAACTTAGCATGACATCAACAAAGTCCTTGTTTTTGCCCTTCTCCTGGTATTGGGCATGCTCATCAATAATCTTGCTAAGAAACAAATCTAAAACTTTGGAAATAGCCTTCATGCGTTTTGTCAGTCCCTGGAGATCAAGCGCTCCGATTTGAGGAATGTAATCTCCCAAGTTTGGAGCTGCTGATAAATGCATGACCTCTTGCATCACAGATTTGAATCCCCTCTCATCAAGATCCTCATCTAAATATTTCTTCCCAAACACCATTCTACAGCTCATGTCAGCACTGAGGGACGAAACCTTGGCACTCAGATCGACAGCAACACGTTCCTGTGCAGCTTCTTGAATGTACTTAATCAACAGATCAAGCTCTTCCATTCTCGTTGACTTGAAAGATGTAATTTTCAAGCTACTAAGCAACTCTACTGTGCACATCTTACGCATGTTGCGCCAATACGAGCCGTATTGTGAAAAAGTCACGCTTTTTTGTCCATAAGAGATGTACCTTGCAGCCTCGTGAGGTGGTCTACCAGCAAAAACAAGGTCATGGGTCTTAAGAAATAATTCGGCAGCTTCAGGCGAAGAGACAACAATGGTTGGCACCAGGCCTAACCGCAAATGCATGATGGGGCCATATTTTTGAGCAAGCTGATGAAGAGCTCGATGAGGAAACTTCCCTAACAAATGAAGACTTCCAAAAACTGGAAACCCTCTTGGACCAGGCGGTAGTCTCTTATTCTTGGTGCTTAACCATTGGAGCAGAAAGATAAGTGCAACAAAGGCCAGAGAAGTCCATATCCAAGCCATGGATGTGATTTTATAGCTTGCTGGATCTTGAAGTGTATAAAATCTCTACCCTTTTATACTTGGATATTGTGACTTAGGAATCGAAAGCCTGAAGGAAAAACAAACAGGAGAGGGGTAAGTTCAACATTGTTGTTGTTTGTTGTTTTGATCGAACTTTGACTAATTTTGTAATTAAGATCGATCATGACATACTATAAGAATTATAAGAATTCGTAGTGATTATTTTTTAAAATAATATTTAAAAATATATTGAAATAATATATATTTTTTAAAAAAATTTATTTTTAATATCAACATATTAAAATAATATATAAATATTAAAAAAATTAATTATTTTTTTTAAAAAAATTTGAAATGCAAAAACAACTCTATACTGACTAAGTTTTAACTATGATTTTTTCAATAAAAAAGCAAACGCGATAGAAAAGCCACTTATATAGTGTTTGAGATTATAGTAGTAGTTATTTTTCAAAGTGTTTTTTACTTGGAAATATATTAAAATAATAAGTTTTTTATTTTTTAAAATTCATTTTTGACATCAACATATTAAAACGATTTAAAATCATAAAAAAATAATTATAAATAAATTTAAAAATGTTTTTTTAACAAAAACAAACACACTCTTCAATTTGGATTTCAAACAACATGTTACTTAGGATAGCATAAATTATTCAATTTTTTCACACGTTAGAGTAGAGAAAAAGGATTATAATTCAGTAATTTGGAGCCTACGCTGCCTCTGACAAAAATATAAAAGCTAATTGATATTATCCAAACTCCCCCAACCTTTCAAGTTTCACATTAAATTATACCGTAAAATTAAACAATGCACTTAATGCACCGAAAGTTGACCAACAATTAAAAACGGTGCGCACCATTTCTTTCTGTGGAGAAGGAGGGGATGCCCAGCCAACAATAAATAGGTTAGGTTAGCATCTCATTCCTTTCAAAACACACCATTTAGGAGGGACAAAAGGAGAGTAATCTCCAATGAAATTATATGAGGTATTTCTGAGAGAAGCTCTAATTAAAATGTTTACTTTTATTAGAAGAGAAATTATTAATTTTTTTTCTATTAATAAAAAATTATTGTAATTTTTTTTTTATATAGTAAAATTTTTCTCGTAAACAAATCTAATTTTTAGTCAACCACGTAAATTCTTCTTCTATGTATTATTATTTATTTTCCTTGCTCTCTTAGAGTTGTGTGTTTTATTTAGCATGCCGGCATGCATTAAAGACTAAAATTAAGTGCAAAGTAACAAAAGTGCCGTAATCTTTTGGTATTCTAGATTTGTCAAAGCTACCCCTTTCTTTTTCTTAAATTAAATTGATGTTCATGTAATTTATATTATTTGGGCTTCCTGGATTTTACTTTTTCTTTACATCTTATCCTCCGTGCTTTATAGCATTATGGCAGGTTTTGAGGGTGCAGGTTGCAGTTTAAAGAATATTATAAATTATAGTTTTTTTAATAAGATTTTAATAAAGAGTTTTTGTGAATTTATGCTATTAATTAAATAAATATTTTTAAAATTATAATTAAAATATAATATAATTTCAATCATGTATTACAGCCCTATCAAACAAACCTTTTATTCCCTAATAGGTTCTATAGAAGCATGACAAATGACCAATGATGTCTTGATCATTGTTTTAGAATCTAACCCGACATGTCTAATTTAGGATTTAGATCAGGCGGGTTTTAATAAAAATATAGAGAGAATTGATTTAAGTATGATTTAATAATAAAAAAAAAAAGTTAACTCGTGATCTGGCCACCTTATAAAAAATTAGTCAAATTTTTTTTTAATTTTTTTTAAAAATGACATTGGTTTTACTTTTTTATAAAATAAAAAAAATTAAGTTGACCCAAGTTAATCCTAATCAATCCACTTCATCCATGACTTGGAATGTATCCTAGATCAACCACCCTAGGATTAAAAACTATGATCTTGACCTATGCAATAAAGAATCAAATAAATTATTTAAGAAAACATAAAATATACTACTCGTAAAAAAATAAAAATAAAATCTTGGATTTATTTAGGAGTTTAGTAGGTATTGTTTTTCAAAATATTTTTAATTTAAAAATTTATTTTTAAAATTTTATTTTTGATAAACACACATCAAAACGATTTAAAAACACAAATAAATTAAAAACTAAAAAAATATTCAAAAATATGATTGGATCACAATATCAAATATCATCCTAATCTCTTATGATCAAATCTCTACCCCCATTTTGATCTCATCCAGATATTTTTTTATTTCTATTTGACTTATACAATTTTACCTTTTGAATTATGATCATAAATTATTTATATTAGCTTATCCTTGATTCATAATTGTTGTTAAACATTTTATCCCTAAAGATAAGGTGCCTAGCTATATTGTTTCCTCTTATGTTTTACACTTCCTCCGGCGCCTTTTTTCTTCAAATTGTCTTCTGGGAGGACTGCTTGTGAGGGACAAATAGTGTACTTAGCAAGGAAAACGTCTAATGGTTTTGGAGGCCATAGTCACAGCTAGTTGAGAAACAACTAGATTTGCTTCTGATTTATTAACACTTTTTTTTTAAAAAATATATGATTTCATTGAACGCCATAACCTGGTGGCATGTGAAATTACAGAGCCTGCAGCATATCAATTTTGCAGGAACTACTAAGCGAAGCAAGGTCCATACAAAAAAGGACAAAACAACAGATATAGCCTAAGAAAGCAACATTGGGATCTACACAAGATAACCATCACAATAAAATCTAGGGGAAACTTCCAAGAGTCTCCAATTCATCTCTCTAGTGAATCTGAACCTCTGAAGTGGAGCACCTTTAGCAGCCTGATAGACATAAGCTGAGAGATTGATCAAAACCAAGCAATGAAATCACTGGATCTTCGCACTCCCTGCTTAGCCATACAATCTGCTAGACTATTGCTCTTACAGTGCACATAAGAAAAAGTAATTGAGCCAAAAAATCTAGTCAATCTCTGAACTGTGGAGAAGAGCTCTCGGTGCATCCATGGCCTGTTATGAGAATTGTGCATCTAGTTGATTACATTGGCAGAATCCGATTCAATAGTAATATGTTTATGATGAAGAAGACAATTTGAGGCTAAGAGCTCAACAGCTTTGACAATAGCTCTCAGTTCAGCTATGTTCGAATCTAGTATCCCTACTGGCAAGGAAAAAATACCAAGGAGATGACCATGGTGGTTTCGCAGGACACCACCTATACCTGAGAGTCCAGGCTTTCCAAGAGAAGAGCCATCCACGTTCCACTTGAAGTTGTCAATGGTTGGAGGAGACCATATCACACCGGTTCTAGTAATCTGAACATTGAACCAACAAATCAGACCTTCTGCCGATCTTAATAGGTCTGAAGGGGAGTAAGGAAAGTCATGATGAAGTGCTTTCAACCATAAGCATAGCCGAGTGATGATAAGGAAGAAAACTGAATCATAGTTCGGTGACTTTTGTTGAAAGATCAGGTCATTTCGAAGAAGCCAAAGAGACCACGCCACTGAGAAAAACAACATCAACCATGCTTTCTTCTGAAATTTACCATGGACCATGAAAGTCCACTAAGAGAATAAGCCTGACAAATTCTTTGGGCAACACCATGATAATCCCCACCACTTAATGATTTATTAACACTTGTTATGCATAAAGCAAACAATCATGTTGTGTCTATGAATCACTAGTGCTATGTATAAACAAAGTCATCAAGTCTAACGGTGCTTTTATATATATTCTTCTTCCATCGGTCGGACAGAGAATAGCTAATCTAGTTTTCCAAAAGAAATGGCATCATACCTCATTTATTTGCTCTTAAAAAGATGGTAAGATCCTTCAAAGAGTGTGATGAACAAGAAAGCACACAGAATCCCTGAAGGAGCAACTTAGCAGGGAACGTTATTTTGATCTAAAAACAAGACACTGATACATTTAGTTTCATTTGTTAAGGCGATATGTAGGAATAGCTACTAGATGCTTCGACCTGCACATTACGAGACCAAACTCTTCAGTCAATATCCGTATATCAAAACAATTTAAAATTTTAAAAATCTTGAATACAAGTGGCTAGTCATGTTCCCAAATGCTTCCTTGATTTTTTGCATTTGTAATTGCGTTCGAGTGTATTTTAAAAATATATTTAGCTTAAAAAAATATTAAATTAATATTTTTTTTGTTTTAAGTGGTTTTGATGTATTAATATTAAAAATTAAAAAAAAATTAAAAAAAAACTTCAACAAAAGCACATTAAATTATACCGTAATATTAAACAATGCACTTAATGCACTGAAAGTTGACCAACAATTAAAAACGGTGCGCACCATTTCTTTCTGTGGAGAGGGATGGGATGCCCAGCCAAAATAAATAGGTTAGGTTACATCTCATGCCTTTCAAAACACACCATTAATTAGGAGAGACAAAAGGAGAGTAATATCCAATGAAATTATATAAGGTATTTCTGAGAGAAGCTCTAATTAAAATGTTTACTTTTATTAGAAGAGAAATTATTAATTGTTTTTCTATTAATAAAAAATTATTGTAATTTTTATTTTATATAGTAAAATTTTTCTTTTCTTGCTCTCAAACAAATCTAATTTTTAGTTAATCTTAATCAATCCACTTAACTCGTGACTTGGGATGTATCATATATCAACTCTCATGTCAGGATTAAAAAATACATCAAAATGATTTAAAAACACAAATAAATTTAAAACTAAAAAAATTAAAAAATATATGATTGGATCACAATGTCAAATACTATCCTAATCTCATGATCAAATCTCTAACCCCATTTTGATCTCATCCAGAATTTATTTTTTTTTATATTTTACTTGTACAATTTTACCTTTTGAATTATGATCATAAATTATTTATATTAGCTTATCCTTGATTCATCATTGTTGTTAAACATTTTATCCCTAAAGATAAGGTAGTTAGGATTGCAATTTTATTATTTAGTATTATTGTTTGTGTACTACTTTCGAAACTTAAATCAAGATGCTGCTTGTCTAAGAAGTAGAATGTATTTGCTATTAGACATAATCATGATGTTGGATTCATTTATGAATAAAATCCATACAATTCTAATTATGTTGTGTCAAGAGAGAGCTCAAAGACAAGTAACACAAGACACATGCTTGAGAGTGCTGGTTTTTATTTTATAAATTGGTTGGGGTGGGTTAATTTGAGTATTTTACTAATTAAAAAAAAAGTTGACGCATGTTGAGCATGTGTCGTCTATTTGATCGTCTTCGGACAACATGTGCAACTAATTCCAGTAGCCTAAAAGGCCCTTCCAAGGTGGCTTCAACTTCGTCTCAGTATCTCCTCATTCGATATGTGGCGCGTGCACTGATAAGAGGTCTAATTTGTCACAGGTTGTCTTTTTTTTTTTCCTCTCTAATTTTCAGTGTTTGTGCCCTGCCACCCGATTTTTCAAGTCAACCCCTATACATCTATTTATTTTTTATTTAGACCCTGATTTTTTGTTATATTTTTTTTTTTGAATAATTCATTGAATTATAGTTTTCTTTCGATTTCATCCTCATTTAATTTTTTGTAGTCTAAGATAATTTTTAGAATTGCTTCTTTTTTTTCGTAAAATTTTTTGCTAATAGATTTCATTCTCATTTTTTTAATTGTTTTTCTTTGGCTTTGCAAAAATTTTAAAAGCAGTATTTTTATACCGGATTTAATTCTTCAACATATAATTGATTTGAATTTGATCTTGGTTAAGCCTGTGTCTAAAATTTCACTAGTTGTAAACTTTGGAAGTTAACCTAGCTTCATAAGGTTTGCCTAAGATTGTTTTAATTTTTTTTTTCATTTTTTTAAATGAATATTTTTTTATTTCATCATTCAATATTTATTTAATTGGAGATTGAGCTCTGTGTTTTTTTCATGCTTTCTATGACCTTGGTTTTATCATTTTTTTTAATTCAAATTTGGTGACCTTATGTCTTTTATTTGTTATTCTTTTTATTAAGTTTATTTTTTAAATTAAATTTTATTCTTTAATTAAATATAATTGATTTATTGATTATAGGTGGATGCTCACTTCATTTTGTTTTGTTTGATTTGCTTTTCTAAGACGTTGCTCTAGCGATCCATGTGATTTCTTTATATGTTGTTGTCCAAAATATCATGGTCTGGTTTGAATTGTCTCATATAGCTTTTTTTAGTGATAGACGATGTCCGCAATAGAATGAGAATAAGTTGCTAATGATCTTTTCTTTTTCTTTTTCTTTAGTACAATATCGGTGACTTATTTGTTTTGGTTGATTGTTGCCAAATGTTTTTTTTTACGGTTTGTCTGTTATTATTATTTATAGTTTAAATCATATTATTAAACTACTCGATTTTATTGGATCCAATCAAATTGATGACTCAAGTATTATTAGATATTTCTTACTTTTTTATAAATAATATTGTCATTCAAGCAATTTTTTTTTGTGTGCTCAAAATTTTTTTGACCATGTATATCGTAACACATGTTAATGATTTAGTGATATACTAATATTTCTTTATTAATAAAATATGTTCTATCAGCTTTGTAAAAGAAAAAAAAATCTCACCCTCGTTTCTTGCGACAAAAAAAATTGACATCAACACATTCCCGGCAACTGCCACCGCTTCATCCGTATTTGTTTGCTCAAATTCGTGATCAACTTTTAATAACAAAAATTTAGTTTGATGAATTTATAAGCAAAAAGTATTATTGCTACCATAATTCCAAACAAATCTTATGGCAACCACATAAACATCTTCAAACATTAGTATCCTGCATTTCAACCCGACCCAAAAAGAAACCAGTTTAAACTGACGAGGAATCAGAGGCCCAGGAGCAAGTTCGGGTGATTTTGAGGAGTTTCAGTGATATACAACCTTTGGTGAAGACACTTGATAAGTATGTTAAACTCACGAGGACTGAGCACTGCCTTCTGTTGTTTGAAGAGCTTGGCAAGACTGACAAGTGGATTCAATGCCTTGCGGTTTTTGTGCCTGTTGACTTTTTGTATTGAATCTTTATGTGTTTTTAGGTTATGGGTACTTGGTGTTAATGAGATTTTGTTTAAACTTCTTTTCTTGTTCATATATTATATGGGTTTGGTTCACATTTTGCTTTAGTTGTCGTTGGATAAGTAAAAGAAGTGGTTTTTAAGTGAAAGTTTTTCTTTTCTTGGTCTAGTTTCTTTGCTTTTTAAACCACAGCCATTATCAAGCTGTAATTGAAGATCGGAAATTACCATGTCACATTATTGTCATGTGAATGTAATTAGACTTTGTGTTATCATTTTTATCTAAAATAGTTTTTCTAATATGCTTATTGTCAAAAAAAAATTCATTCATAATTGAATTTTACAACCGAGATGATATATTTATATTTATCATTAATCTATAATTACAAGAATTAAATAATAGATTAAGTGAGCAAGTTGTTGTAACCCATTTTTGGGTCCCCACAACAAAATAAAAATAAAAATAAAATAATAATAATAATAATAATAATAATAAATAATAAAATACTAATAAATAATAATAATAAATAAATATATAGCCGGAAGAAACTAGAAAAAAATAATAGGAGGCGGGATCGCTCAAAAAATGGTCAGAAAAATTGATTAAGGAGGTTGAAAATACAAAGATTGAAATGTTGACAGTATATTCTTGAATGATGAGAGCCTTGTTGGAGAAGAAAATTTAAATTTGAGGAGAAAAGTTCAAAATTGAATGTTTATGGACTTAATTGGATTTATTGAAGGTTTAATTGAATTTATAGAGGGTTTGATTGCAAGAAAAATGGATTTTTAAGTCAATTTGGGCTTTAATTGGAAGAAATTAAAGTTCTAGGGTTAAATTATAATTTTTAAGAGTTGATTTGGTCAAATCAGGGGCTTAATTGCATAAATATTGAAGTTTAATGGCCAATTAGGGACTTAATTGAGGAAATCCGAAACCAAGGACCAAATTAGAAAAGGTGCGTAAATATAGGGGCTGTAATTAACAAGATCAGGGGCCAAATTGAAGAAATTGGAAGTTTATTGATCAATTGAGGGTCAAATTGCATAAATCAGAGACAAAGGACCAAAGTGAAAAAGGCGGCCAACTCTAGGGGCAGCGATTGAAGTTGGCAGGGATGCAATTGTATTAATTCTTAAAATCAAAATTACATTTGAGGACTTAATAGAACAAAGGATAAATTGAGGGCTGCTTTATAAATTGACACGTTTTGGCGCCTTGTTTGATATAAATGAAACAGCGCGTTTTGTTTAAAACGACGCCGTTTCATGTTAAAAAAAAAAATCAGAACGGTGTCGTTTTGAACGACACTGTTCCTCTTTCTTTTTTCTTCTTTACTTTTGCTGCGTCTCTCTCTTCCCGTGTGCTCTGCCAAGACTCGAAGCCCCACGCCCTTTGATGATGAGGAACCAGGGGAGCCGTGCCTTGCCAGCCGCGCCCACTGGCCAACCGACCGGCGCTGCCCTGCTCCCCATGTGCAACAATAATGAGCCCCACTCCTTTGGCTCTATAAATAGAGGCTCAGTGCCAACACGCGGAAAGGAAAAAAGAAGAAGAAAAAACACAGAGAAAAAACAAAAATACAGGAGAAGAAGGGGAACGAACCGAGAGGACGAACCGAAAATAAAAGTGACCAAAAAGAGAGGAACAAAATAGAGAGAGAAAGGAAAGATTAAGGGGAAGCTTGAAACCGGGAGGGAAATTTAAAAACAAAAACAAAACAAAACCGAGAGGATAAGGGGACGACCGCTGGTAAATGAAACAGAGAAAGAAAAAAATGAAAAACTAGAGGAGAGGGGAAGAGGAAAACTCTCTCTCTCCACCGCTTGAAACAGCAGCGCCGCTGCTTGGAGCCGCCGTCCGTGAGCCACGACACCGCCACCGGCCTCTACCACAGCACCACCAGCGAAGCAGTCCGACCAGCAGCACCGCCTCCTCCACGCCAGGTACCCCTTCTTCCCCCTCTTTGTTGTTGCTTTCGGTGGCCGTGTTCCCTCTTGCATGCAGAACGATATTGGTTCTGCATGCAGGAGGGTGGGGGGGAAATAATTCCCCTCGCCAGCTTTGTTGTTGGGCCAATCTGATTCTGGCCTAGCGGTGATGCGTTTTTCTGGCCCTGCGGTGATGCGTTTTTTATTTTCTGGGCCAGGCTGATTCTGGCCCAGCCTGCTTTCTGGGTCGGGTTTGGCCCAGACGAAAATAAGAGAATTGCTGGGCCGAGATCGGCCCAACTCCTTTTGGGTCAATTCCGACCCAACCCTTTTGGGGTTGAGTCTGGCCCAGTTAGTTGGGCCGGCCCAGCCCACTTAATATTATATATTATATATTATAATGTTTTTATATTAGTTATATATATATATATAGATATATAAAAAATAAAAAAAAAATTCTGAAAAATCTTTAATGAAAATTTATTGATTTTCCTGCCTACTTTTATCACAATTGCGTAATATTGGTTTGTATTTTTATACCGTAAAGATACAAATCCAGTATTAAAATACCCGGTTTTCGTCAAGACATAAAAAAAAAATGTTTTGTTTTCATGCATACGGCCTAGTCTCTCCAATATATATATATATATAAATCATCACATCATATTTTCATACAACAAAAAAAATTTCAGAAAATATATGTATTAGTATGCACTTTGGCTATAACAACAAGTTTGTTAGAGCCATGAGAACTAGGCCAATATTTTAAAAATTCTAAAAAAATCTTTTTGTCTTCTTTTAGTATCTGAATTACGAATTTATATGTAAAATGTATTCCTGATATTAAAAATATATTTTTCATATAGACGTTAGAACGGTTAGGTTTTCACCCGATAAGATAAGGACCTCCTTACTGAGGAGGACTTTTCTTAAACCATAGACAGACCAACAACTAGAAATACGATAACAACTTAGCTTTTTATCAAACAATCAAACAATGCAGCTTACCTTAGGTAAGACATATTTGGGGTGCTAATACTTTCCCTTTACGCAACCAGTCCCCGTACCCGATCTCTAAGACCTGTTAAGGTTCCTAGTGACCAAAATACTAGGTGGCGACTCCCATTCCATTTTTCACTGATAAAAGACAATAATTTCTTATCTCTCCATATTTGCCAGATAGATAGATAGATACATTTTAGATTTAAAGTGAAACATATTCGTCGCGACGCCGCACCCGTGCGACACAAGTGATCAAGCTTTTTATATTAAGTGCAGCTCTTGATTAAAAAAACCTACAAATTTTTAAGTATTGAATATATATGCAAGTTTGTTGATAAGTTCTATCCTCAAGATTTTTCTAATCAAGAAAAAATTCATTTAAGATTCAATTGTAGCATTATGAGTTTGATGTACCCAATCATCCAGAATTTAAGAATTTCCTATCGATTACTGATTTATGCCAAGGATTGGTAGAAACTAGAAAATCATCAATTTATCCACTAACTAAAAAATTGATTCGGTGTATTATGACAACTATTGAAAGAGTTTTTTTCGCAATGAAGATTGTTAAAATAAGAATTCACAATCGGATGGAGGATAATTTTCTTATAGATTATTTGATTGTTTATATAGAAAAAAAAAAGTTGATGTAAGATTCATAATAGATATGATAATCGACAGTTTATATTCTATGAAAAAAATGATGAGCATAATTAAAATAAATATGTAAGAATCTTTTTTTTTTGTTATTTTACTTTATTTAGAAATTTACCAAACATAAATAATACTTTTTTTTTGCTAATGTTTCTTATAAACTTCGTATATTTATATTTGATAGGTATGAAGACCAACAAAATTAAAGTGATGGATATATTATGAAGATAAAATTAATTTTATAGTTTTGATTCCATTTGGTATTGCTATCACCCTCTTACCCCTACAAAGATTGTTTTATGTTTATAGTAAGTTATTTGCACAAAATTAAATCATGCAGTCTTTTGTGTTTACAACTAATGCGTGGTAGATTAGAAGAAAAAAATTATATATCTTGTTACATTAATTTTTGACTAGGAAAATTATCCTAGCTCCGCCACCGAATAAAGCTGATGTATACTTTGGGAGGATGAAAGGTTTTGAAGGGTGCCAACCCAATGTTGTGACTTATAATATTCTTTTGAGAGCATTTGCTCAAGCTCGAAATGTAAATCA
This sequence comes from Populus simonii, assembly GCA_007827005.2. NCBI lineage: Eukaryota > Viridiplantae > Streptophyta > Magnoliopsida > Malpighiales > Salicaceae > Populus > Populus simonii. The sequence goes on along the minus strand of CM017470.2, from coordinate 5,703,813 downwards.
AGTTAATGCTTTATTTAAAGATCTTGATGTTGTTTCGCCTGATATATATATACATATAATGGTGTGATGGATGCATATGGGAAAAATGGGATTATCTTAGAAATGGAATATGTACTTTCTCGCATGAAAGTGATCAATGTAAGCCTGACATTATAACTTTTAATTTGCTGATTGATTCATATGGGAAGAAGCAAGATTTTGAGAAGATGGAACAAGTGTTTAAGAGTTTGCTGAGGTCCAAGGAAAACCAGTTTTGCCTACATTCAATTCTATGATAGTAAATTATGGGAAGGCGCGGCTGAAAGATAAAGCAGAGAGTGTTTTCAAGAAGATCTGATATGAGATTCACACCGGGCTTCATTACATACGAGAGTCTCATCATGATGTACGGAATCTGTGACAGTTTCCAAGGCCAAAGATATATTTGATAATATGATTGAATCAGAAAAGGAGATCAAAGTTTCCTCTGTAATCGAATCAGGCCAGAGATGTATTGGAACTGCATTGTCAAATCTTTCCAGTTGCAAACCACTGTTTCCAATTGCTCTAGCCATTGTATGCCTAGCACCAAGTCTAACCCGATCAATGGCAAGGAATAGAGAGTAAGGGAAAATGGGATACCTTGAAGTAAGACCAACACAAGCTGAAACCTCCCTTGGCATTTTAATGGATTCCCATTGGAAACTTTCACATTGAATGGCCTGGTTGGAACCACCGGTAATTGTAACAAATTAGAAACCTTCTCGCTAATAAAATTATGGGTATAACCACTATCAATGAGGACAAACACCTCATAGGGTCCGATTCTAACCAGTACTCGCATTGTTCTAGACATTGTCCATCCTGTTAAAGTATGAAGTGATATCTCTGGCTCTATTATGTGTTGGGGATTCCGGCTCCCCTATGCGCGGACCAGTGATGTTCTGATAGTTGCCCATTAGAGGCTAAACACACTGACACAATATTTAACGTGGTTCAACAAATCGCCTATATCCACAAAAGAGGTCCATATTATTAGAGATAGAGAAAGGATACAATACAAATACATGAAGGAGGAGGATCACTTCACTCAAACTCTACTCCCAGCTTTCATTGCTACACTTGACAGTAACTGTAATGGCAGCAGGGCTGCTGCCCTTGGCAACCCCTCTTTCTCTCTTGTTCTCTACTGATTTGCTCTCACTTTATCCTGCTCTCTTGGTGCCTATTTATAGGCAAAAATGGTGGCTGCATTAATGGGTTGCACCATTTTGTCAATGGTTGGTGCAACTACCATTGTAGCCTTTTGACAATGGCAACCCTACTTCTTAGGGTAGGCTGTAAAGGTTGTTGCCCATTAATGGCAATATCCCAACAATCACCCCCTTTGATATTTATATGGGCAGTTGTCCTCTTGCTTCTTCAGCACAAGCTTGCATTCTACAACTCTTCCAAGCTTACCATTCCGAGATCGTCTTTGGCCAAGTTTACAGGTACTTGCCACACCTTTCAATCACCAGAGTCACCAAAGCACACCTTTGCTCACACCAAAGGATCACTTCAACCAGATGGTCTGCCACTTCACATCTGAAGAGTGTTAATGCTTGTCTCTGGGACACAACATTCCCCTTCGAGTGTATCAACCATGCTCGGTCCGGAATGATTCATCAAGCCTCACACCAAGGCTTACAACACCCCCTCAAACGGAAATTTCTATTTCCAAGTGCGACAATCATTATCTGAGTATCTCAATATGATCATGAGCTCACCACTCTTCCAAGAGTATACTCATACAGGAGTTGCGTTTGCCCTTTGTTCCATCATAGGAACCACGCCTTACTTCTTTGTAAGTCTCTCACTCTTAGTCCTAAGAGTCCAGGTAGCACTCCACCTTTAACCATGGGGGCAGCCCATTAAAGGTTGATCCATATATGTCTTGATACTCTGAGTATTACAACGTCATTACCGAGCTCACCACCTTGACAAGATTCAATTTGTTCCAGGAACCTGCGCATGCCATCTACTCATTCCTAGCAGTCGCGTCTTAATGCTCCACAAGTCACCCACTTATTGTCCAAGGCAAATGTCTTCTAGCTCATTGATCTTTAGCATGGGGGCAATATCCATGAAAGTCAATCCTGCATTTGTCTCCATACTCATCATAGCCACTTCATTGGCTATCCATACACCTGTCCACTTATATCTAGCCATCACATTGACTTTGGGGCGTTCTGAACTGGGCACATATTGTGGCCCTCACACCTTCTCTAAAGTGTCTCCGCTCGTCGTCATGCGGCGGTCTGAACTGGGGCTCCTATCACGGCCCTCACACCTTCTCTAAGGTGTCTTCGCTTATTGTCATAAGATGGTCTGAAATGGGGCTCCTATCGTGGCCATCACACCTTCTCTAAGGTGTCTTCATCCATTGTCATGAGGCAGTCGCATCCTCCTTCAACTGAGATGCTTTAAAGTGGCTCCAAAAGTCTCTACCACCATGTGGACTATGGGAGAGATCACTGCCACTGATTACATAGAAAGAGAAAGTTGCGGTATACTCCTCGCAATCCTCCACCTCGATTTCTATGTTTAGAGCTTCTACGCCTTTCTGCTTGACAGCTCCACCTACACCAATTCTCTTTGTTGTCTTCGCCTTTCATCATAGGCGGTGGCCTTTTATCATAGGCGTTTGCACCCCCTCAATTAGGTGCTTCTACAACAGCTCTCTTTCCATCCTTGCATGCATTGGAAAGGTCTTAGCCTGTTGTCTTCATCAAGAGCACAAGAGACTTCCTGTTGTACAGCCTCTACACAGTCTCTGCTCAGAGCTTCAGCTGGAAACACTTCTTCTCCTTGCACCTGTTGTCTTATTATAGTACCTCGTTAGATCCTACGGGTACTCCTGCACAATCTCCGTGTGCCCTTGTGCAATTTTTGTTCTCCAGATTTCTCTCTATTCCTTGCTTATGTTTGACAGCAGCTCATCTTGTCACAACACCTATCCAAGTTAAAATAGGGTGCCAATCTTTATCCCCTTGCTGTATTTCTCTTCCATTATCAGGGTCTTCATCAATTCTACCCTTGAGAAATCACAGTCACCAAATCTAACTTCTTTAGAGAAATCACCTCTCCATCAGATCCTTGACCATACGGAACCCAACTGTTTCCTTGTGCCGTCATCCTGCTAGTCTTCAACCGTTTCATTACAAACTGCTATATATATGAAAATAGTACCGTATGGATAATCCTTCCACTAAGCAAGTTCCCATGAAAGATTGGAGGGGTCACACTAGTCCCGCTTAAAACCCAACCTCGTAGATAGAACTTCTTAGGCCATATCTATCCATCGTACTGTCTTTCCGTATATACAATCATTTGCTAGCTTTGTCCTGGCTTTCCTTTACAAGTGATCTGGAATATCTTGGTTTTATACCTGATTTCTCAACATCTGGTGAGACTACTAGTTCTTAGATTCATCACGATTGGTCTTCGAGAATTTCCACTCTCCACCTCAAAATTGTGTCCTAATTTTGCCTTCCTTCAAGGCAACCAAAATTTTCCCCACTAATCAATTCAACACACATAATTGGGTAAATGTGTGTGACTTCTTCTTCTTCATCTCCATCGACCACCATTATGACATTTAGATACCTCCTAATCGGGCAATCTCTTTTGTTAATTCACCACCATCACTTTTGGTCTCAAATCTCAATGATCGTACCATACCATTGCATCCGGAACTATCAAATTAGCTAGAAACAAGTCTGAAATCGTCCAAATCGCATTTCAAACGGCTAAGATTTGATCAAAACAATTATGGCCTGATGAACGGCCCAGATTAAATCTCAGATTCGGTTGCACGTAGGATCAGCTACACTGGATCCTATCCTTCGGCTCGCGGCTCGGCTCCAACTCGGCTCAGCTCGCAGCTGATGACATGGCTCGTGGGTCCCACTGTGCTGACGTGTCAGCTGACTGGTCACTAACATGGCATGCCTACTGTGCATGTTGACGTCATAATTATATCATGCTGATGTCATCCTTGACATGTCTACTGTGCATGCTGATATCCGGGTCAGTCACATGGGTCAGGTCAACTGGTATTCGGGTCGGGTTAGCCCATCCGGGCGAAGAAGACGCGTGGCACGCGTGAGGCGTGTCTGCACGCATGGACAGCCACCTCGTCGGCGCGTGGGGGCGCATGCCGGCATGTCCGACGTCCAATTTCGACGCTGTTTTCACTAGTGGCTTCGTTTCTTCCTCCTCTACACAGTGGTATGGTCAAAACACCATTGTGAGAACTTTCATTTTTGAGCAAAAATCAAACACCACTTTAAACTAAAAGCTGTGATACCAATTGTTAGGGATTCCAACTCCCTTATGCGCGGACAGGTGGTGTTCTGATAGTTGCAAATTGGAGGCTAAGCACACTAACTCAATATTTAACTTGGTTCGGCAAATCGCCTATATCCACGGGAGAGGTCCATATTATTAGAAATAGAGAAAGGATACAATACAAATACATGGAGGAGGAGGATCACTTCACTCAAACTCTACTCCCGACTCTCATTGATGCACTTGACAGCAGCTGCAATGGCAGTAGGGTTGCTGCCCTTGGTAACCCCTCTTTCTCTCTTGTTCTCTACTACACTCACCAACAAATTTACCGACGGTATGTAGCCGTTGGTAAATCACGATATCACTGACGGACTAAAATCCATCGGTATATTTCAAGCAGGAAACTTTTTTTTGGTGCGTAAATTCCGTCTGTAAAACCATCGGCAAATAGTTTTTTTGTGTTTCCGACTGATATAGCGATGGAATGTGGAATTACCGACGAGAGGAAAGCCGACGGACATAATCCGTGGGTGAAGACGTCGATAAATAAATCACCGACGAACTGGTAATCACACACCAACAAAATATTTCCGTCTGTAAAACTGTGAAATCTTGTAGTGATTACATGAGGCTGACATCATCCTTGGCATGCCTACTGTGCATGCTGACGTCACAATTACGTCATGACAACGTCATCATTATCCGGGTCAACTGGTATTTGGGTCGGGTCAGCCCATCCAGGCGAAGAAGACGCGTGGGGCACGTCTGTGCGCGTGGACTGCCACTTTGTCGGCGCGTGGGGGCGCGTTTGAGCATGTCTGACGTCCGATTTCAACGCCGTTTTCACCAGTGGCTTTGTCTCTTCCTCCTCTACACAGTGGTATGGTCAAAACACAATTTTGACAACTTTTATTTTCGAGCAAAAATCAAACACCACTTTAAACCATGTGCTCTGATACCAATGTTGGGGATTCCGGCTCTCCTATGCGCGAACCGGTGGTGTTCTGATAGTTGTCCATTGGAGGCTAAGCACACTAAGACACAATATTTAACGTGGTTCAGAAAATCGCCTATATACACGGGAGAGGTCCATATTATTAGAGATAGAGAAAGGATACAATACAAATACATGAAGGAGGAAGATCACTTCACTCAACTCAACTCACAACTCTCATTGTTGCACCTGCAGCTGCTGCAATGGCAGCAAGGCTGCTGCCCTTGGCAGCCCCACTTTCTCTTTGTTCTCTACTATACTCACCGCTCTACTCAAACTTTGCTGCTCTCTCTCGGTGTCTATTTGTAGGCAAGAATGGTGCCACCAGCTCTAACTCTTCTTCAACAATGGTAGCTGCCAAAGTCAATGGTCGATGCCATCCATTTGCTGCACATTAATGGCAACAAACCTAAAAATCCTCTATCGAACTCTTATGTCTTAGCGTCTTCTCTTAGTCCTATCGTCCTGTTGTTAACTGTAATTTAGATCATAAATTATACAATTTTATATATGCTGTGTCAAGAATTAGTAAGAATTTTTTTTAATTTTTTTTAAAATAATATTAATTTTATTTTTTATAAAATAAAAAAATTAAATTAACTCGAATTAATCTTAATCAATCCACTTAACTTGTGATTAGAGATGCATCAATCAACCATAATATCTGGATTAAAAACTATAATCTTCACCTATACAATAAAGAATAAAATAAAATATTTAAAAATAAATAAATTATAATGAAGGATCAGTTGAGTGGTGTTTCAATTAATAAGTCAGGTTTTAAAATTTAATTTAGAAAAATAATCTCATGTGTACCCGTTGAGCAACGGTCGTTGGTCTCACTCGAAATCAAAAGGTTCCACTTCCTAAAGAATTCACCTTTTTCTTTTCGTTTATTTTATTTCTTTACCAACAAATCCATTCTTTTTCCAAAGTTATCTATTCCTTCAAAAAAAATCTAGGATTTATTTAGGAGTTTGGTATAGATTCTTTTTTCAAAATGTTTTTAATTTAAAAATTTATCTTTAAAAATTTATTTTTGATAAAATTAATACGATCTAAAAACAAAAATAAATTTAAAACTAAAAAAATTAAAATATATGTGATTGGATCACAATGTCAAATACCACCTTAATCTTTTATGATCAAATCTCTAACCCTATTTTGATCTTCTCTAGAATATATATTTTTTTTTACTTATACAATTTTACCTTTTGAATTATGATCATAAATTATTTATATTAGCTTATCTTTGATTCATCATTGTTGTTAAACATTTTATCCCTAAAGATAAGGTAGTTAGGATTACAATTTTATTGTTTAGTATTATTGTTTGTGTACTACTTTCAAAACTTAAATCAAGATGCTGCTTGTCTAAGAAGTAGTATGTATTTGCTAGTAGACACAATCCATTTATGAATTAATTAAATCCATACAATTCTAATTATGCTGTGTCAAGAGAGAGCTCAAAGAGACAAGTAACACGAGACACATGTTTATATATATATATATATATATATATTAGTTGGAGTGGGTTTATTTGAGTATTTTACTAATTAAATAAAAAAGTAGATACATGTTGAGCATGCGTATCTACTTGATCGTCTTCGGACAGCATATACAACTAATTCTAGCAGCCAAAAAAGCCCTTCCAACGTGGCTTCAGCTTCATCTCAGTATCTTCTCATTTGATAGTGGCGTGTGCACTGATGAAAGGTCTAATTTGTCACTGGCTATCTTTTATTTTTATTTTTTTCCCTTCTTTTCTCTCTAATTTTTAGTGGTTGTGCCCTTTTCAAGTCAACTCCTATACATCTATTTATTTTTTATTTATATCCCAATTTTTTGTTATATTTTTTTGAAATAATTCATTGAATTATATTTTTCTATCGATTTTATCTTCATTTAATTTTTTTGTACGTCTAAAATAAATTTTAGAGTTGCTTTTTTTTATTCACCCTCCATAAATTTTTTTCGATTCACCATCATTGAATTATATATTTTTTGTGCTGCCATGGTGCCTTGGTATTCGAAAAATTATTCCACTGTGTTGAACCATTTAGTTGGATGATCACCTATCTCGGAAATTCAATCTTGAGAACATCTGTCTTCCTCCTTAAACTCTTCCCTATTGTGGCGAGAATGACCACTACAGTCAATGGTGTTACTGCTGGATGAGTCTTTAGTCGAGAGCAAGGCCACAAATAGCTTATTGATGACTTCCTTCATATGATGTAACTTGTCATGAAGACTGAGTTCCATTCGACTCACTATTTTGAAGTCCTCCAAGCCTAGCTTCTAAATTTTTAATTCTTTTTTTGTTGGTTGCCATTGTAAGATATAGTTTGTGATACCAATGATAGGTACAGTCAAAGCTATTATAATTGCTAATTAGATAAAATTCCTCTAGGAGGATGAACCACAATAATTGACTCTGAATAATCATATTCATTATTGCATAATAAAAGGGTTTAAATACATCAGCATGCTGATATGAGTCTACAATTGATTCCATGCATCCAAGGGAAAGACCTATAAACATTCCATTCTTATAGAGTAGAGAAGCAGCAAAGACAATCCCTACATGATCACAGTTCCAACAGAGAATATTAATTAACTAGAAATCGAAACATTGCTCAAGTCATAATCAGAGGTGAAGGCGATATGTAGGAGTAGCGCACAGATGATTTGCTCTCGGGGTTGCAAGACCAAACTCCTCAGTCATGTCCAATTCCTCCGGCAACATATTGTTAGGAAGCTCCCAATCAAAGCAATGCACCAGCTGTGCCACAATTTGCCGAACCATGGTTAGTCCCAAATGCATTCCAGGGCAGCCCCTGCGCCCTGACCCAAAGGGGAGAAGCTGGAAATTGCGTCCACGAACATCTATGTTACTCCCAGCAAACCTCTCTGGAATAAACTTATTTGCATCAGTCCAAGCACTTTGGTCTCGTCCGATAGCCCAAACGTTCACAATAACACGTGTTTTTTGCGGGATGAGGAAACCATCTACAGTGCAATCTTCCATTGACTCGTGAGGGATAAGTAGAGGTGCCACTGGATGGAGCCTGAAAGCTTCCTTTATAACCATGTGCAAGTACTCCAAGCCCTCCAAGTCTGATTCTTCCACCATTCTATCCATGCCTATTTTCTCTTCCAGCTCTTTCTGGACTTTCTTCATTACTCTTGGATGCTTGATGAGCTCGGAGAGAGTCCACTCAATTGCTGTGGCTGAGGTGTCCAATGAGCCTACAAGCATGTCCTGAAAGAGAAAGGTACAGATTTAAGGATAATCAATGTGATTTATGTGCTGCTTACTAACAGTTATTTTAATTCTATTTACCAAGATTATGGCTTTGATGTTGTCTCGACCAATACGATACTCAGTTTCTTCAGATCCCAAGAAGTCCAACATGACATCAACAAAATCTGTGGTTCTGTTTTCATCCTTAAATTGAATGTGCTCATCAATAATCTTCTCAAGGAAGTCATCAAAAACCTTGCCTACGGCCTTCATGCGCTTTGTAAAACCCTGAAGGTCAAGTGGTGCAATTGGAGGGATGTAATCTCCCAAGTTAAAACTTGCTGCTAAATGCATGCCCTCATGAATCACTGGTTTGAACCCCTTCTCATCAAATTCCTTTTCCATGTATTTCTTTCCAAAAACCATCCTACAACTGATGTCAGCGCTTAGAGATGAGACCTTGGCACTAAGATCAACGGCAACACGCTCACAAGAAGCATCTTTAATGTAGTCAATCAAGAGGTCAAGCTCTTCTTTCCTCGTGGACATGAAAGAATTTATTTTATGGTTGCTAAGCAACTCAAGGGTACACATCTTGCGCACGTTGCGCCAATAAGAGCCATATGGAGCAAAAGATAAGTTCTTCTGCTCGTAAGAGAAATGCTTCGCAGCCTCGTTTGGTGGCCTATTAGCAAACACGAGGTCATGGGTCTTAAGAATCAATTCGGCAGCCCGAGGCGATGAGACAACTACAGTAGGCACCAAGCCTAACCGCATATACATGATAGGGCCATACTTCTTTGCTAGTTGATGCAAGTCATGGTGGGGGAACTTCCCTAACAAATGTAAGCTACCAAATATAGGAAACCCTATTGGACCAGGGGGTAACTTGCAATCCTTGATCTTTCTTTTCGACAGCCAAGCTCGGAGGAAGAAAGCGAGCGCAATCAAGGCTAGAGTGGTTAGTATCCAAGCCATGCTGTTTCTGATTTATTAAGGTTGGGTTCTATGTGCCAGTGGTGAGCTATAGCTGGCTTTTCTTAGTGAAAGCAAACCTAAATCCAACTCTTGCTTCATAAAGAGAAGACGCTTACAAATAGTCGTAACTAGGGAGATGATAACAGGAAGAAGACAAACTGGGGATAAGTTCAATGTCTTTGTCTTTTATTTTGAAGGGATCAATTTTGAATATCTGAACTCAATTACTTTTCTCAATTTGGTTCCACCAATTCAACTAGTAGGACGAAATCAATCAAGAAAAAGACACCAATGTTAGCATAAAGGTGTGGTTTCTTGCGTGTAAGAGTGGCACATATATAGACACGTGGTAGAATATAAGCATGTTTATTTTTGTATTTTAAATGCATTTTAAAAAAAAAATGAAATTTTATTATTATTTTTATTATTTTAAATAATTATTTTTTTGGTGTTTTTATATTATTTTGATGTGCTAATATCAAAAATTATTTTTTAAAAAAAATTATAATTTTAATATATTTCTAAATATAAAATATTTTGAAAAACAATTGATACCACACTCTTAAATATCCTTAAAAACCTTTAGCATGCAGAATGTACAGATATTCATGTTCGAGAAAGTTGAATCAAAACAAATTTAGTGAGATTTTATTATCTAGCCATAGCCAACCACACTTGAATATTCTTCAGTTACTTTTCAAGCTTAACCAATCTAGACTTAGTCATGTTCGGAAAAGATGAATCAAAACAAATTTAGTGAGATTTTATTATTTAGCAATAGCGAACTACACTTGAATATTCTTCAGTTCCTTTTCAAGCTTAACCAATCTAGACTTAGTCATGTTCGGAAAAGTTGAATCAAAACAAATTTAGTGAGATTTTATTATCTAGCCATAGCCAACCACACTTGAATATTCTTCAGTTCCTTTTCAAGCTTAACCAATCTAGACTTAGTCATGTTCAAAAAAGTTGAATCAAAACAAATTTAGTGAGACTTTATTATCTAGCCATAGCCAACCATACTTGAATATTCTTTAGTTCCTTTTCAAGCTTAACCAATTTAGTGAGAAGCTCTTTTCACATAGCAATGTAAACTGAGACGGTGCGCTTTTTTTTTTTTTTTTTTTTTTGATTTACGTGGGGTGTCCGGGCCAGCTTACGCGCACCACGACTATTCCCCACGGCCCACTGGACATCCTGCAAGCCCAGGAGCAGGTAAGGCACCGCGGGGGTGACAGGCATGCACATAGAGGGTCGAACCCGGGACGGGAGCAAAACAAGTCACACGATTGACCACAGCAGCTAGACCCTCAAGTGCAGACGGTGCGCTTTTTATTTGTTCTTCTAGTTGTTTTATTTAATTTTTTAATATTATATTTATTAGAAATGGGTCTGATTTATATCATCAAGTGTTTTTCAAGCAATGTAATCTTCCGTGTATTTTAGAAATCGGTATTTACTCCACGAAAATTTGAGACTAGTTTTATTGAATTAATTTTTGATTTGACAAAAATTAAAAATTAAAAAATTGAAATTGAAAAAAAAAACACCCCTATTATTAAAGAAAAAGGTACCATTATTATTTTTTTTTCTAAATTTTACCTAGGAGTTTTATAAAACTTACATTTTGTTTTCTTTAGTTTGGGAAATAAACATTTTAGTTCAAAACTTTATTTTGTTACCATTTTGATTCTTGATTTTTGAAAGAAAGTGTGTGGTTTTAGGAAACAAAAAAAAAGTGATTAGTTGGATAAGATTTTAGTCGTAAAAAACATTATTATTGGTATCAATGAATTCTTTTCGATAAGAAGTGTTTCATTGAGATGTTCTTTAATCTTTATCATGGGTGAAAAATTAAAATGAATGTGGGGAAGTTTTTTGAAATCGAGTTGATTATGCTTGTTAAGACCATTTTTCCTTCAAGTTTAAGATCATAAATGACTTTCTAAGATTTTTAGAGTGTTTTTTAAGTGTTTTAAGATCAAAATTGGTTAAAAAATAGTTTTATATTTTTCAACTACTATTATAGTAGTTGGAATCTATGTTTCTAAATGAAGCATTGTTTGTTGTTCGTTCTCTAAAACATATTATTTGTTTTTTAAAAGAAATTGTAATATACCCTTACACACCAAAAATATTTATCGGAGACATAGAGGTTTGGGACCTTGGGTTTCTTGTCAAGCACACTTACCCTAGTAGGCTAGGCTTAGATGTGAGCCTTTTTTTTCATTATTTTTCTTTTTAATTCTTATTCAAACTTCATTCCTTCTGTGTATTTTTATTTTACATTACTTTTTTAATTTAAATTTTGATTAATACCATTTGTCTTATTTTTTACATTATTCATCATTCAACTAAACATAAAATAGATTTTAAAAGATAAAATTATTAAAACTAGTAAAGGCTAGCTATGATATCTAAGTTACAAATTAAATGGGTTAAGTCGAGTTTATTCAAAATGTTATTTTTTTATTTTTTTATAAAAAAAATATCATGAATTTCATATAGTTTACTCAATTTTACACTTTGCCTCTATAATTTTAAAAATTACAGAAAACATCCTATATCAATGCAATTTTAGATTTTTTTAAAAAAGGATAAATATACCGTGATACATAATATATATAAATAAACAACCTAAATGACAAACAATCACATTTTCTTTGCTCTCCATGACTTCTTCTCTCCCTCTCCATTGACAAGAAATGAAAATCAACCCCTCTGCAGGTTAAATGCCCGCATTCTAAATAGACGCAAATGGCTTTTGACTCCATTTTCGAATCAACAAGACCACTTTCTTTTCTTCTTAGCTTGTTTAACACCTTCTGTACAATCCTCACACCTCAAAGAATTCAAAGACCTAACTTTCTCTAACAATTTGTTCATTGAGATTTTGACCAATAATTACTGATACTGATATCATAGTTAAATACTAATACTGTATTTTTGAGTTGCAACAATGGCACAAAAAGCCCATGTAGACTCTGATTTCGCTTCTCTGCCATTAATAGAATGGAAATTGAACAATTTAATATTGAACCAGATATGAATTCAACGGATCATGCTTAGTGTATCGCGAGTTGTAGCTTGTCTTAATTATCAAGTATAATCTTTTTCAATTTATTCATATAAGAAAATCGAAGTTGATGGAGAGGGAGTTACAGAGGCGTGTTTGGATTGTAGGTGCTCCATGATTTCTGGGAATCATTGCCTATGTGATTTTATTTTTTTTTTGGTGTTTATGTGTGTTTTGATGCGTGAATATGTAACTGGTGGCAATTTCATTATTTTGATGCGCTATGGGGTTTTTAGTTATTAAATGAAAAATAATAGTAAATATATAATTATTTGGATTTTTTTTTGTTGATTCTTTTATTTTTCCATATAAAATGTTATTAACTTATAAAAATCGGGATGTTTTCTATAACTTTTAAAATTATAAAGATATATTATAAAATGGAGTTTAGGATAATTTTCTTTAAAGAAAACGTTGGATTAAGGTAATTTAAATTTCTTCTTAAAAGCAAATTAAGTTTTGGTTTGGTTGACCGAGTTATCTAGGTCACACCTTAAGATTCGAGTCCACTCAGAGTGTCGTCGTGTTAACAGAGTTTATAATTTTTTTTAGTTAAAGCTAGTTTCAGACTAGGTCGATTAGGTCATAATTAGACCAGTCAAATCATTAGAGTCATATTATTTTAATTTTCATACAATTTAATTTGAAATTCATACTAAGCAAAGAGCTGGGTCAAAGGACCTCTGGGTTGACCCAAATAATTTAACAGGATAAAAAATGTTGATTATATACTTTTTATTTTTATTTTAAAACATCTAAAACTTTATGGATGTTAGTGGTGATTTTTTTATTAAATAAATAATATAGAAAAACAAAAAATCTTATTGACATAATATAAATTAATAAGAGAATTAGGGGAAACAGGTTCAAAAAAGTTACACTTTTTCTTTTTCTTTTTTGCGTTAAACAAAATTTGATCCAACGTTTGACGAAGAGCAGGCAGGTAACTTGTTATTATTCTAGTCCTCGTTTAATTTAATGAGCCACCCGTAGGACCTTCAGAATTACAGGGTTTTTTTTTTTTTATCAATTTGCACCAACTGAAGGAGAAACTAAAACCACCAAGAAAACCTATCATCTCTCAAGATTCACACGTCCTCTCGGCGTCAAGAAACCTCAATTTCTGCAAGATTCATCACCACCACTACCAAATGGCCTCAACTTCACCAGAACCACCATCAACTCCAGAAGAATCCCGACCGTTAACACCACCATTATCACCAAGTTCAACAGAAATCCTTGAAACAGCAGCCCAACATGCCCTAAACAGTGAAGACCCTTCTTTCCTCATCGCTGTTCTCAACGAACTCGACCTCCCCGTTCTGACCTACCGTTCCCGTATGATTTTGAACCACTTAATACAGTACCACCCTATCCCCCTCTGTCACCGCCTCTCCAAAATCAGTTTTTCCCCCAGGGATACCATAACTAAGGTGACATCTGCAGTTGCTCTCGAGATTTTCAAGAGCCTCTTCCCTGATGCCTCCTGGGGAGAATTCATTAAACCTTTGCTTCTTGATCTCAAAAGGGATGACTATGCAGTAGAAATTATTCCAATTATAAACGAACTTTTATCACATTTCAATCCCCATTATATACCAGAAAATGATTGGCCCGGGTTCACAACTGCAGTGTGCGATCGATAATTTGGATTCTGATAAAGAAGAAGTGCTAAAATTCGTGCTTTCATTGATTAACAGGTTGTTTACTTATGGTGCTGAAAAGATATTAATTAATCTTTTTTTTTCATTTAGTTGATTAATATTAAATTTTTTTTCTATTTAGTTATCACACTTTCGTGATACGAATCCTAGGTTTGACGGGTTATCCCAATTGATTCAGATTTTTTTTCTTTTTCCTCATTAGTTTTTTTCTTCCGATTTCATCTTTTAATATTGTAAGTAGTCCACAATGAAAAGGCCAATGCCTTTAGTTTTTTTTTTTTTTGCTTCTTTTTTTCTTTTTATGTCTTTCACTATGGACTGCACAGTGCAGTCCACGGTGAAAAGGCTTGTTATAACCCAATTTTTTATCCTTTTATTTTATTGTTATTATTACTATTATTTTATTTACTGAAAAATGATAATAAAAAAGATGAAAAAATGATGATGAAAAAACAAATAAAAAAATGAAGAACAAATTAAAATTTGGGTTAAGGGCAACATGATTGGAAGTTTTGAGACTTAATTGAGCTTGGAATTAATTTAATTAATCAAATCAAGGGCTTAATTGAAGAATTGATAAGTTTTGAGACTTAATTGAGTTTGAAATTAATTTAATTAATGAAATCAAGGATTTAATTGAAGAAATACCAAAGTTTGGGGTTTAATTAGGGTCCAAATTGCAAAAATTAAAATCCAAGGACTAGCTTGAAAATGGCGCCAAAATGCAGGTGTTCAATTACAATTTAACTAGGGGCTTAGTTGCAAAACTTTCAAAAATGCAAGGGTCAAAATGCAAACGGTCATTTCACATCTCAAAACGGCGTCGTTTCAAGGGACACTGTTCATCTTCTTCAAACTAGAAACGGACACTGCACGATCCTCAGTCCCTCATTACTCCTGCAAACGGTTGGTCACCTCATTATTTAGAGGTGACCGCATGGCATTCTCTGGCTCTATAAAAGCTAGAGAAAGGCCATGCACAAAAGAAGAGGGAGGGAAAAAGAACAAAAAACACCAAGGAGCAGAAAAATCAACCCAAAAACAGAGAAAAGAACAGAGAAATAGCAGAGAAAACAGAGCATAAATCCAAAAAAATACATAGAGAAGGAGAGAAAGGCAGAGGAGAGTCACAGATCAGCCCTGCCATTGTCTTCATCCCTGCAAAAAAAGAAGAAGAACGACACTGAACCAAAGATTATTGACAACCAGCATCACCATTGTTTGCTGTCCTTCATCTCGAAACCAGAGGAGACAGAACACAATCAAAGAAAGAAGCAGAAGCCCCTTCATCTCAAGAACTGAGAAATCAAAAAAGGGGGGACAGTGGGCATAGCGGGGGAAAGAGTGGAAAGTAGTCGAACGAAAGTAGCCACACCAGCGTTGCAGCCTTCTTCGCCATCTTCAGAAACAGGTGTGCCCATTCCCTTTTTGCTCTTCGGTGTTCAATATCATTTGAACAGTGCGAAGGTAATTTAAATTACCTTCGCACTGTTGATGCACACGTGAAATTGCTTCACGCGTGCAACTGTTTTTTTTTTTGGGCCCAGCCGGGTCACTGGCTTGGGTCAGTGACCGGGCTGGGCTGGCTGGGTCCAGCCCAGCCCATGTGGGCTGAGCTGGGCCCAGCCAAAAAATGTAAATAAAAAAAAATAAAAATAGTGTATGTAAAAAAAAATACAAATATGAATTTATTCTCTTTTTTTTTATTGAAGCCAGAGTCAGGAATAAAAATACCAGTTTAAATTTATATTATTTTTATTCATTGTATTTTATTTTATTTAGCTAGAATATGTGCGTGCGTAAAAAATAATTTTTTTTATGTGAATATTCACTGACACCAAAGTCAGGAATATTATAAGCAAATTATCATAGCATAAACTAATAAACATTTAGCAATTTAAGACAAAACCATCAATGCAGTCTGCCTCAGGCAGAACGTTTAAGGGGTGATAATATTTTTTCTTTTACGTAACCAATCCCAAGCCATAGAATCTCTGATGACTAGTTAGGGTTCCTAGCGACCGTAATACTAGGTAGCAACTCCTTAAACAAGACATTTTCCCCTAAAAGAACAAGATACCAGAAATCTGTTCTTTTTCCATAATTCAAGATTTATTTTTTGGGCCGCCGCGATGTCGGGTGTGACAAGGCTGATGCCTTCTTTTTTTTTCTTTTTAATTATTTTTTTTCTATTTAGTTATCAAACTTTCATGATACAGATCTCAGGTTTGACGGATTAACCTAGTTAATTTTGATTTTTTTTTCTTTTTCTTCATTAGTTTTTTTCTTCTTATAAGTTTTTTTTTCTTTTCTTTTTCTATTTTTAATTAATATTTTTTTATTTAATTTCGCTCATCAATATTAACTTTTTTTCTATTTAATTGGCGGATGCCTTTAGTTTTTTTTTTTTTTGGTTTTTTGCCGTTTTTATACCTTTAAATGTGGATTGCACAGTGCAGTCCACAGTGAAAAGACTGATGCCTTTTGTTTGTTTTTTTCTTTTTAATTAATTTTTTTTTTTTAATTTAGTTTGTTAATGTTCAATTTTTTTCTATTTACTTATCAAACTTTCATGACATGGATCCCGGATTTGATGGGTTAACCTGGTTTGACGGGTTAGCCCAGTTAATTCTGGGTAACCCATCAATTTTTTTTTTTCTATTTAGTTATCAAACTTTCACAACACGAATCCAATGTTTGACGGGTTAACCTGATTTGAAGGGTTAACCCAGTTAATTCAGATTCTTTTTCTTTTTCTTCATTAGTTTTTTTTCTTCAAGTTGGTTTTTTTATTTGTTTTTTTTATTTTTAATTAATCTATTTAATTATCACACTCTTATGATACGACCTTACAGCTTGACCCACATCCAAGATTATTGGATCTGGTATTGCAGCCAGACCCACTTAAACTTGGGTCATGTAAATTTAATGTTATTATTAATATTATAAATATTACTTTTGAGTTAGATGTTCCAGCCAAACCCAAAACTCTTAGGTATAGCTTCGTAAAAAAACTTAACACTTTTACATATTTGCTTTTTTTTAATATTTTTTATAAAAAAGAAAATTAACGCGCGATGCTTATGCAACTAGTTTTGATCTAAAACAAGACACTGATACATTTAGTTTCATTTGTTAAGGCGATATGTAGGAATAGCTACTAGATGCTTGGACCTGCAGAGTACGAGACCAAACTCTTCTGTCATGTCCACTTCAGATGGCAATATTCCATTTGGAAGTTCCCAATCAAAGCAATGCACCAGCTGCGCAAGCACCAGTCGCACCACAGTTAGCCCCAATTGCATTCCAGGGCAGCTTCTGCGGCCAGTGCCAAATGGAATAAGCTGGAAGTCTCGGCCCCGAACATCTATGTCACTACCAACAAACCTCTCTGGGTAAAACTTTTCTGCATCTGTCCAAGCTTTTGGGTCTCGACCAATGGCCCATACATTGATTATAACATGTGATTTCTTTGGTATGTGGAAGTCATTCACAACGCAGTCCTCCGTGGCCTCATGAGGGATCATCAAAGGACCCGCTGGATGAAGCCGCAAGGTTTCCTTCACAACCATGTCTAGGTACTCCAACCTCTCCAAGTCTGATTCTTCTACCATCCTTTGCTTTCCCACTACTTCTTCTAATTCTTTTTGCAGTTTCTTCATAACCCGTGGATTTTTTATCAGTTCTGAGAATGCCCAGTCAATCACAGTTGCTGAAGTGTCCATTGAACCCACAAGCATGTCCTGCAAAATGTCATGTGCAAGAGCATAAAGATATTTAGATTAGTAATGCTACCGTTATCGTGTAGTTAATTTAACTCTTTCATTAAGATTAAAAGAAAAAAAATTCATTTACCAGCATTATGGCTTTCATACAGCCTTGATCAACAAGGTACTCGTTTTCTTCGGATTTCATGAAACTTAGCATGACATCAACAAAGTCCTTGTTTTTGCCCTTCTCCTGGTATTGGACATGCTCATCAATAATCTTGTCAAGAAAGACATCAAACACTTTGGAAATGGCCTTCATGCGTTTTGTCAGTCCCTGGAGATCAAGAGCTGCGATTTGAGGAATGTAATCTCCCAAATGTGGAGCTGCTGATAAATGCATGACCTCTTGCATCACAGATTTGAATCCCTTCTCATCAAGATCCTCATCTACATATTTCTTCCCAAACACCATTCTACAGCTCATGTCAGCACTGAGGGACGAAACCTTGGCACTCAGATCGACAGCAACACGTTCCTGTGCAGCTTCTTGAATGTACTTAATCAACAGATCAAGCTCCTCCATTCTCATTGGCTTGAAAGCTGTAATTTTCAAGCTACTAAGCAACTCTACTGTGCACATCTTACGCATGTTGCGCCAATACGAGCCGTATTGTGCAAAAGCCATGCCTTTTTGTCCATAAGAGATGTACCTTGCAGCCTCGTGAGGTGGTCTACCAGCAAAAACAAGGTCATGGGTCTTAAGAAATAATTCGGCAGCTTCAGGCGAAGAGACAACAATGGTTGGCACCAGGCCTAACCGCAAATGCATGATGGGGCCATATTTTTTAGCAAGCTGATGAAGAGCTCGATGAGGAAACTTCCCTAACAAATGAAGACTTCCAAAAATTGGAAACCCTCTTGGACCAGGTGGTAGTCTCTTATTCTTGGTGCTTAACCATTGGAGCAGAAAGATAAGTGCAACAAAGGCTAGAGAAACCCAAATCCAAGCCATGGATGTGATTCTGTAACTTGCTGTTCTTGAAGTGTATAAAATCTCTACCCTTTTATTTACTTGGATATTGTGACTTAGGAATCGAAGCCTGAAGGAAAAACAAACAGGAGAGGTAAGTTCAATGTTGTTGTTGTTAATTTGTTGTTTTGATCGAACTTTGACTAATTGTGTAATTAAGATCGATCGCATAATTAAGATCTCTTCCCTCGTGTATAATACGGAAAAAAGAAATAAACCCTCACTACTGATCTCATCTAGCACATGGCATAACTAAAATTAAAATAAATAAATAAATAAACTAAATAGCAGCAGGAACCTGATCAACTTAATTTCCACTAGCTATTGACCACACCATATGAGAGTGTAAAAAGGAAAACCCGCCACCTCCGCCAAGGATCGCCGGAAATAGTTGATCCGTGAAATTGTGAGAGCTGCGCGCTTAGTGAAAATAGTAGGTGCAGATTCAAGATGCGTATTTATGGCTTGCATTCTCACGTATTTATTAATTTTGTCTCATTTCTTTTCGTGAAGAAGGATAAGATGCCCAGCCAATAAATAAGTGGCATTCCATGCCTTTCAAAACGCACTATTTAGGTGAGAGACATGGAGTAGAGAGAAGGACAGTAATTCTATAAAATTGTGAAATAAATTAACAGTATTTTAAAAGGAGTGGGAAAGTATTACAGTTTTCGCCACGTCACATGTTTTTTTTTTATATTTTTTTTTTCTGTTTGTTTTTTCTTTGTTTCTTTTTTTTTCCACATTGTTTTTCGTTTTTTTCCCTTTTTTTTGGGCTTTACATGTTTTTTTTTTTCAAGATTGTCTTCTTCTTCTTCTTTTTTTATTTTTTTATTCTTTTTTGTTTTTATATTTATTTAAAATTATCTTTATTGATTTTTTTTAATATGAAACTAGTTGAAAATTTAGTTATGTAGTTTTTTTCTTTAAAATATTATGGATTACTACAATGTTTCCCTATAAGGCTTTTTTTATTTTATTTTTTTATGAATCTTTTTCTTCTTTTTTTTCAAAATGGTCTTTGTCGATTTTGTTTCGTAGTTTTTTTCTTTAAAACACTGTGAACTGTTACAATGTTTCCCCACAAGGTTTTTGTTTTGCTATAGTGTTTTCCCACATGTTTTTTCCAAAATTATCTTTGTCGAATTTTTTTTAATATTGAGCTGGTTGAGAATTCAGCTTTAACTTTCCCCACATTTTGTTTTTTGCCATTTTTTTCATTTTGTTTTTGCTTTTTTTTTCCAAAATTGTCTTTTCTTTTTTTTTCAATTTTTTGTGTTTTTTTTTTCGAATTATTTTTGTTGATTTTATTTTTTTAATATGGAGCTGGTTGAAAATTTAGCTTTGTAGTTTTTTTTCCTTTAAAATATTATGGATTGCTACAGTGTTTCCCCGCATGGTTTTTTTTTCATTTTTTATGATTTCTTTTGTTTGTTTTCCAGAATTGTCTTTGTCGATTTTTTTTCAGATTGAGTTGGTTGAGAATTTAGTTCGTAGTTTTTTCTTTAAAACACTGTGAATTGTTACAATGTTCCCCCACATGATTTGTTTTCTTATGATTTTATTCAAAATTGTCTTTATCGATTTTATTATTTTTAACATTAAGCTTGTTGAGAATTACAACTATAGATTTCATAATGAAACACTATAGATTGCTACAATGTTTCCCTGCATTGTTTTTTTTCCTTTCATTTTTTTTGTTATGATTTTTTCCAAAATTTTCTTTGTTCATTTTATTTTTTAAATATTAATATGGTTAAGAATTTAGCTTTGTAGTTTTTTCCTTGAAAACATTATGGATTGCAACAGTTTTTCTCCATAGAATTTTATTTTATTTTTTCCACAAATCCACGACAACGCACAAACATGCCACAAGCTCACGGCATCGCGCATGCATGACATCTAGTTTGTAAGAAAACATGTAAGATTTATAGAAATTATTAAATTTTTTATTGATAGAGAGTGATTATAAATTTCATATTATATACTAAAATATTTCTATACTTGTCGGTCTTTCTATACTTGCTTGTGAATGTATTAAAATCATTCTATATTTCATAGTTATTAAACCCGGTCTGGGGGTTGACCCGGTCAAGGGGCCGCGTTCTGGGTTTCATAGTTATTAAACTTTTGTATCTCACATTGAAAAAACATAACTTTTTTTTTAGAACATAGAGTATATATACTAATAGGTTTCAAATCCCACATTGAAAAAACATAACTCTTTTCATAGGAACATAGAGTATATATACGAAAGGGCTTCAAATCCCTTTCCAGCGGCCATAAAGGTCGTCTTCAGATAGCACGTGAGGCTAATTCCAGCGGCCAAAAAGGCCCTTCCAAGGAGGCTTCAGCTTCGTATCAGTGTTTGTGCCCTGCCACCTAATTTTTCAAGTCAACCCTTAAACATCTGTTTCTTTTTTGATTTAGTCCCTGCTTTTTGTTATAATTGTTTTTTGTTATAATTCATTGAATTATATTTTTCTTTCAATTTCGTTCTTATTTAATTTTTTGTAGTCAAAGATAATTTTTAGAGTTGTTTTTTTTTTTCAATTCACCCTCTGTAAAAATTTTTCCTAATAGATTTCATTCTCATTCTTTTAATTGTTTTTTTTTTTTTTTTGCTTTGCAAAATTTTCAAAAGCAGTATTTTTATACTCGATTTAATTCTTTAACATGTAATTGATTTGAATTTGAGATTGGTTAAGCCCGTGTCTAAGATTTCACTAGTTATAAGCTTTGAAAATTAACCTAGCTTCATGAGATTTGCATAGGATTGTTATAGTTTTTTTTTTATCATTTTTTTAAACTAATATCTTTTTTATTTCATCATTTAATATTTATTTAATTGAAGATTGAGCTTTATTTTTTTTTTCATGCTTTCTATGACCTTAGTTTTATCATTTTTTTTATTTAATTTGGTTACCTTAGGTCTTTTTATTTATTATTCTTTTTATTAAGTTTATTTTTTAAAATAAATTTTATTCTTTAATTAAATAGAATTGATTTATTGATTATAGGTGGATGCTCACTTTATTTTAGTTTGTTTAATTTGCTTTTCTAGGACGTTGTTGTAGCGATCCATGCAACTTTTTCTTATGTTGTTGTCTAGAATTTTATATTCAAGTTCCAACTGTCTCGTATAGCTTTTTTAATGATGGACGATGTCCACAATAGAATAAGAATAAGTTGCCAATGATCTTTTTTTTTCTTTTCTCTTGAGTATAATATCGACGACTTATTTATTTTGGTTAATTGTTGTCAAATATTTATTTACAGTTTGTTTGTTATTACTATCTATAATTTAAATCAGATTATTAAACTATTCAATTTTATTAGATTTAATTAAATTGATGACTACCAAGATTTTTTTTGTGTGCTCAAAATTTTTTTGTGACCGCACATAACATAGCACATGTTAATAATCTAGTGATATAGGAAAAAAAAAATTTCACCCTCGTTTCTTGCGACAAAAAAAAATTGACATCAACACATTCCCGGCAACTTCCACCGCTTGATCATCCGTATTTGTTTGCTCAAATTCGTGATCAACATTTAACACACAAAAAAACGTTTGCATCCGAGCCCCTGATCTCTCTTAAATTTTATATGATCCCCCTTTCTCTACGAAAACGGAAAAACTCTCCTCTTATGCTGATATGACAAAACTTTGGTGCAAATATATACCCACCCGCCTCATACAAAACCAAGAAAAATGCTATCACCACACTCTCTACAACTCTCAACACTCCATTCTTCTTCATTTACCCATGACTGTTCTCAAATTTACAATCCCACTTCTCATCTTCTATGGCATCCACATAAACATCTTCAAACACTAGTATCCTGCATTTCAACCCGACCCAAAAAGAAACCAGTTTAATTGACTAGGAATCGGAGGCCCAGGAGCAAGTTCGGGTGATTTTGAGGTGTTCCAGTGATATACAACCTTTGGTGAAGACACTTGATAAGTATGTTAAACTCACGAGGACTAAGCACTGTCTTGTGCTGTTTGAAGAGCTTGGCAAGACTGACAAGTGGCTTCAATGCCTTGCGGTTTTTGTGCCTTTTGACTCTTTGTATTGAATCTTTATGTGTTGTGGGTACTTGGTGTTAATGAGATTTTGTTTAAACTTCTTTTCTTGTTCATATATTATATGGGTTTGGTTCACATTTTGCTTTAGTTGTCGTTGGATAAGTAAAATTAAGAAGTGGTTTTTATGTGAAAGTTTTTCTTTTCTTGGTCTAGTTTCTTTGCTTTTTAAACCACAGCCATTATCAATTACCTGTAATTGAAGATTGGAAATTTCCATGTCACATTCTTGTCATGTGAATGTAATTATACATTGTGTTGTCATTTTTACCTAAAATAGTCAAAATGTACGACATTGTTCCTGGAATTAAACTGATTCATGCTAACTACAGTAATGCAATTAAGTATAGGAAACTTCAGAATTGTGTCGCACGCATCACTTGAAATTAAATGAAAGGTTGTTTACTTACAAGGTAAATCTTCAAGTTCGTATGGTTGCTAATATCATTTGATTTTGCAATCATCTTTCAATTAATGACAAATATTATGAGAATTACTAATTGACTTGACCAAGTTTTACAACAAAAACCTCGAAACATTTTAAATGCTATATATTTGGTATCTAATATAAAGACTTTGATTTGAAAATTAAGAGATGGTAGTTAAGAACTTTTTTAGAACAAGTGACATTATTTTGTAAGTATTAAGACATTGAAGTTCCTAATATTAATGCTTGTTTTTCTAATATGGGATGATCTCATTGTCAAAAAAAAAAAAATTCAGAATTGAATTTTACAATGAGATGATATATTTATATTTATCATTAATCAATAATTACAAGAATTAAATGATAGATTAAGTGAGCAAGTGATCAAGCTTTTTATATTAAGTGCAGCTTTTGATTAAAAAAACCTACAAATTTTTAAGTATTGAATATATATTCAAGTTTGTTGATAAGTTCTATTCTCAAGAGTTTTCTAACCAAGAAAAAATTTATTTAAGATTCAATTGTAGCATTATGAGTTTGATGTACCCAATCATCCAGAGTTTAAGAATTTTCTATCGATTACTGATTTATGCAAAGGATTGGTAGAAACTAGAATATCATCAATTTATCCACTAACTGACAAATTGATTCGGTGTATTATAACAACTACTGAATGAGCTTTTTTTCGCAATGAAGATTGTTAAACTAAGAATTCACAATCGAATGGAAGATAATTTTCTTGTAGATTATTTGATTGTTTATATAGAAAAAAAAAAGTTGATGAAATATTCATAATAGATATGATAATCGACAGTTTATATTCTATGAAAAAATGATGAGCATAATTAAAATAAATATGTAAGAATCTTTTTTTTATTTTTATTTTTGTTATTTTACTTTATTTAGAAATTTACCGAACATAAATAATACTTTTTTTTTGGTAATGTTTCATATAAACTTTGTATATTTATATTTGATAGGTATGAAGACCAACAAAATTAAAGTGGTAGATGTATTATGAAGATAAAATTAATTTTATAGTTTTGATTCCATTTGGTATTGCTATCACCCTCTTACCCCTACAAAGATTGTTTTATGTTTGTAGTAAGTTATTTGCACAAAATTAAATCATGCAGTCTTTTGTGTTTACAACTAATGTATGGTAGATTAGAAGGAAAAAAATTATACATCTTGTTACATTAGTTTTTGACTCGGAAAATTATCCTAGCTTCGCTACCGAATAAAGCTGATGTATACTTTGGGAGGATGAAAGGTTTTGAATGGTGCCAACCCAATGTTGTGACTTATAATATTCTTTTGAGAGGATTTGCTCTCAAGCTCGAAATGTAAATCAAGTTAATGCACTACCAGAAATTCGCTAAATAGCAACGGATTTACCGACGGAATATTTCTGTCGGTAATTTGAGGTTGAAAGTACCATCAGAAATTTTTCCGTCCGTAATTCAGTCGATAACTACCGACGGAAACTTTTCCGTCCGGAATTCAGTCGGTAACTACCGACGGAAAATTTCCGTCGGTAGTTACCGACTGAATTCCGGACGGAAAAGTTTCCGAATTTAAAAAAAAAAGACGGGTCACTGACGTGGAGGTTATTTTTTCCGACGGAATTACTGACGGATTCAAAACGACAGCCCATGCAGTGACATGACCGGTTCGCCGTTTAAATTGCCGACGGACTTACCGAGGGATTTGAAATGGCAAATCCGTACGGTGACGTGGTGATCTTTCAGTCAGAATCACCGACGTAATTACCAACGGAGTTTCCATCGGTAAAACCGTGGAAAAAGTTAATATATGTCAGCTCTGTCGACCCTCTCCTCCTCTATTTCTCCTTCTTTTTCCTAATCCCAACTCTCCCCATCTGCAAACAACCAGCTCCCCCTCCCCCCCAAACAAAAATCTCCCTCATATCAGCACAACAAGTTATATTTCTTGAAGTTTTGTGGTCACAGCATCCGTGTTTTGATTTACCGACGGATTTTATCAATTTTTGTAAGTAATTCTATCTTTTTAAATTTTAACATTTAATTAAATGTCAATTTTATTGTTTTTTTAGTATATGTATTTTGTTAGTAGATGTACATGTTTTATTGTTATTTCTCAAACAAACTTGTAGTATATGAATGTATAATTCTATACCTGTTATGGTTTGTTTTAGATTTTGTAAGATTGTATTTCTTTGTAAATTGTTAAAACTTTATGGAACTACCGAAGTACATGTGCTGTTTTGAAATAATTAATAGCTTGCTTAATGGGTCCGTTTAAAGTTTTATCAATGGTATTGCGGAGTGGTAATTATTTCTGTAAATTTATATATTTTAATTTGTATGGATGTTGATAAATGATAATGAATATTTAATATTTATGGATGTTCGATATGTGAGGCCTATATTATTGAGGAGATCTCAACATTTATCTCGTACTATTTTGAACCTCATCTGAGAATGAGAATCAATCGTGTTCCATGGCATGATGATGGCGGTGAAGTGCCTTCCAGTGGGAACTTGTCAATATTCTCCAATACTGGACGACCCACACCTTAAAATGCCGTAAGAGGAAGATATTTGTCGGAAATAGAGTTCAAACAAGCAAACAACTATGTTTTATTTAACTGTGATGAGCTGAGACCTTTTATTTAGTAAGTTTATACTAATTAAACTTTGTTAGTAATATACTGTTAATTATATATTGTAATATCATACACTCATTATCACTTGTAGGCAACATCGATAATATTTGCTCTCCAATAACTCACAGCTGACCGAATCCCAGATCTTTCAATTATAAGATGAACAGTTTGCCACGTGGTTCAGAACACATGTAAGCACTATCACAAACTCATTCTAACTTGCAAAATTATTGTACGTATGCAAATCATTACGAGATTCTCGTTCATTTACTGTTTATTGATGTACATTACATACAAGGTTTATCAAATGGGAAGGAGTGCGCCTAAGTCATTGTCTTCACTAAGCCTGGGGCCTGAAAGAAAATGTAAGTGCTACAACGGGTATTTTGTCAATGGATATGTTTTCCATACTAAAGAATACGGGCAAGGAAGAAAGACATACAACAGCGGTGTTTGTGTTAAGGGATCCACTAGTAGTGAGTTAGAAGTTGACTACTATGGTAGATTAGAAGAGGTCGTCGAACTGCAATATCATAACAAGCAGAATAGAGTGTTTTTATTCAAATGCTATTGGTATGACACGACTGACAGAGGAATCAGAGTTGATCCGCACTATGGTCTGGTCGAAATCAACTCAAAAGCTAGACTCCGCAACATAAACGATGTCTTTGTTTTCGCAAAGCAATGTCAACAAGTTTATTACACATACATCCCTTCATTTAGAAAGGATCGATCAAGAGTGGATTGATTGTCCGTTTTAAAAATGAAACCCCGGGGTCGTGTCGAGGTTGTTCAGGATGAGAACAAAGACACAAGTGTGCGAGATGAAGTCTTTCAAGTTAGTGAGTTGGTTGAACCATATCGAGTTGCTCCTTCGATTGAATTGGAAGAAAATTCAAATTTTCATGTTTTCGATGATAGTCTTGTTGATGTTGACGCAGAGGAGTTGAATTTTATTTTGAGCTCTAGCGGACAAGCAAATGTTGATGAAGAAGATGATATCCATATTGAAGATTGCGATGAAGGTGATGACAATTCAATTGATGACGAAGAAGAAGAAAATTCTGACTAACTACCAAAATGAAGCCCTGTGTAAAACCCTTTTTTTCATGTAATTTAGATTATGGATGATATATTTTGAAACATGAAATATTTATTACTTGAAATAATTACTTGAAATACCACAATTACGAAGTAATTACTTGAAATAATGATAGATCATGGATGATATATTTTGTAACATGAAATAATTACTTGAAATGCCACAATCACCGACGTCCATGCCGACGGACTTAGTCCGTCAGCATTTCACAGAGAGTTTGAAAATAATTACTTGAAATGCCATAATCATCGACCCTAATACCGATGGATTTATATCCGTCGGCATTTCACAGAGAGTTCCAAAATAATTACTTGAAATGCCACAATCACTGACGTCCATACCGACAGACTAAATCCATCGGCATTTCACAAAGAGTTCAAAAATAATTACTTGAAATGTCATAATCATCGACCCTAATACCGATGGATTTATATCCGTCGGCATTTCACAGAGAGTTCGAAAATAATTACTTGAAATGCCACAATCACCGACGTCCATACCGACAGACTAAATCCATCGGCATTTCACAAAGAGTTCAAAAATAATTACTTGAAATGCCATAATCATCGACCCTAATACCGACGGATATAAATCCGTCGGCATTTCACAAAGAGTTCGAAAATAATTACTTGAAATGCCACCATCACCGACGGCCATACCGACGGATATATTTGTTTACCGACAAAATTACCGACGGCCTGCGCGAATTCCAAAGGGTTGTGCATTAAATACATCTCTGACCGCGTCATGTTGCCAACGGACTTACCTACGGACCACAAAAAATATGGAGGGTCATTAAAAAATTTGGTGTGAAATTCAAAATTTACTGACGGATTTTTGACACTTCACCAACGGAATAAATTAAAATAATAATTAATTTTATATCCATCGGTGAATCCGTCGGTAAAACTGCCATATAAGTTCCTCCACCCGCCGCTTCAGTTCATTTTTTCTTCTCCTCAGTTTTTCACCGATTCTTTTCCTCTCTGTTCTCCAAAGGTTTCACCAGCAATCTCTAGCAATTTTTCTCGTGAATCTCCATCAGTTTAAAAGGTATGTATTTCTTCTATTTCATTTTACTTTAAGGGTTTTTTTTTTGCTAATTTTTTTTTTGTTATGATGTATTTTTTGTAATGTAGATAAAGTCTATAGTTTTTTTTTTGCATAATTCATTGCTAAAGTCTATAGTTTTTTTTTTAATTTATTGAATATTTTTTATTGTTGTATTGGCATATTATTATTAGTTAATTTGTTGAATATTTATTGTTAATGTTGAATTTACCATAGAATTAGTAATTGAATATGTTGGAATAATTATTAATTTTACTCTATTATTGCATGATTTGTGTTTAATTTTTTCCATTTATTTTGATTGTTAATCTAGAGTTTTTTTTTTAATTTATTGTTTTGCTGTATTGGCATAATTATTGAATAATTTTTTGAATTGTAATTATTAATGTTGAATTTACCTTAGTATTAGTAATTGAATATTTTGGAATAATTGTTAATTTTACTCTATTATTGCATGATTTATTTTTAATTTTTTCCATTAATTTTAATTGTTAGTCTACAGTTTTTTATTTATTTATTGAATATATTTTATTGTTGTATTGGCATAATTATTATTATTTAATTTGTTGAATATTTATTGTTAATGTTGAATTAGTAATATTTACCATAGAATTAGTAATTGAATATGTTGCAATAATTATTAATTTTACTCTATTATTGCATGATTTGTGTTTAATTTTTTCTATTTATTTTGATTGTTATTCTAGAGTTTTTTTATTATTATTGTTTTGTTGTATTGGCATAATTATTGAATAATTTGTTGAATTGTAATTCTCAATGTTGAATTTACCTTAGGATTAGTAATTGAATATGTTGGAATAATTAGTATAGATTGGGTCAATTGGTTGTGGCTTTTGTTAATATGTGCAGGTTTGTGGATTTGGGTAGTATCCAGTATAGGGGAGGTGCTGTCAAATTTTTTTTTAACATTTGAATTTAATTATATAATTATTTGTATAAAATTATGGAGATGCGTATAATGAAAACCAGAGCTGGTCACTCACGTACGGTTACAGCTACTTCGTCTAGCAGCGATGATGATATTTCCTTAGGTGCCTCTCAAGAAGAGGCACCTACACCACCTGCGCCGTTAACCGATGCTGCCTCATCCAGCGCTACTTCACAGCGCAGATGCGGGGTGCCTTCGCAGTGAAATCAATTTACCCGCAAGTACGAGGTACAGTGGAAGGACGACCTTTCAATGTAAGTTTGTTAAGGTTTTAATTTTTTTTAAAAAAAAATTACAACATAATTTATGAAGTAATCACTATTTTATTTATTTCATTTCTTTTCAGGTTCACAAACATTAAGGCCGCCCGAGTAATATCATCAGCATTTAAATCGTCGATGGAGATTCCATTGTTTCAATGGAGTCAGATATCCAAGCATCCTGAATGGATGCCTCAAATCAATGCATGGTTTGACAGATTTCAGGTTGGTGTTAATTTATAAATTTCAATTTATTTCTAATAAATTATTAATATAATTGTAAATAAATTATTATTTTTATTTAAACTTGTTTATTTATACACAACACAAATTCTGCTGGGACAGTGAGCATAACACTGTTGTGAGGAGGGTGTGGGAAAATCACGCGGCAACTAGGTAAGATTGAAAACAATACAAGATTTTTTTTACACAAAAATTTATGTTTCGAAATGTAATTTTTGGTTGCGTGAAGTAGGTTGCGTGATTTTTGGTATGAAGCACAAAAAGGGCAAAAAAAACCGCGAGGGATAGGGGTTTCCAAGGCTGGAACGATGTTGTGGTTTGGAGGGATTTCAAACCGATATACATCCTGGAAGATATATGGCCGCACTATCTTGAGCACGTGACGTCTGAGCGGTTCACACGACGCTCACAGTCCGATGCTGGCAACCGGAATCGGCCAATTCATGGCTCAGTGACAACGCACACTGGCAGCTCCGTTCCGTTTGCTGCACATGAGAAACGGATGGTAAGATTAATTTAAATGAAATATATCTTTAAATTAAGTTGTTAATATATCTTTTTTCATTATAGGCTGCGTCTCTTGGACGTGAGCCGAGCCCGATGGAGCTGTTTGTGGAGATACACGTGCGGAGTCAAGACCGCCAAAAGGGGGAGCAACAGTTCGTTGATAACCGTGCTCAAGATTTCGTGGTATGTTTGTTCAACCATTTTATTTTGTAAGTTATTATGTTTATTGAATTGAATATGATGATTACTTTTTTTATTTTCAGGAGACCTATAATAATCGGTTGAGGGAGAGATACAGGGACGATACTTTGACCCATCTGGAATTCGATCCGGATTTGTGGATGGAGGTTGGATCGTCAGGTGGACTCGATAAAAATTGGGTTTACGGGCTCTCCAACACTACGGCCGACAACTTGCGTTTGACCCATAGTGTTTCAACCGTTGGGAGCTCCCAATCAATATCGAGCTCCCAATCTAAGGAGTTTGTGGCCTTGCAGCAACACACGGCTCAGCTCACCGACAAATACGACCACCTATCAGCAGAGTACGCACAACTCAAAGCGTCTCATGCACAACAAAGAGCGGAGTCTGAACAAATCAAAGCGTCTCAAGCATAACAAAAAGCGGAGTATGAACAAAAAAAAGCGGCTTATGAACAAAAAAAATGGTCATGAACATGGCAACATATAGTGGAACATGTGCGCATAATCTTTTTTTGCCGTATAACCACCAGCCTCCTTCTCCAGGATCTCCTCCTCCTCCTCCAGCTCCACCTTTATATTAATTTGTAATAAACATTATTTACCTTTAAAACTTCATTTAATATTTTTTTTGAAACATATTCAGTTTGTAATGAATATTATTTAACTTTGATTTTTTTTCTTTTTGATGTTCAATATAAATTTTATTTGCATAATTGGTTTGTATTACCATTAATTTATATAGTTTTATATTATATATTCTAAATAATTTTTTAAAAACCAAGGGTTTTACCGACGGAATCAATCCGCCGGCATCTGATAGTAGTATTACTGACGCATTTACAGACGAATATATTCGGTCGGTATTTTAAACACTCACCGACAACCTTACCGACGGACGTCATCCGTCGGCATTTGATAGTAGCTCCAACACTTACCGATGAATTTACAGACAGATATATTCGGTCGGTATTTACCGACAGAGTTACCGACAGTTTTTATCAGTCGGTACATCATGATATCATCGACGGAATAAAAATCCGTCGGTATATTTCAAGTGGGAATCTTTTTTTTTTTGGCGTGCAAATTTCGTCTGTAAAACCATCGGCAAATGGTTTTTTTGTTTTTCTGACAGATATAGCGACGGAATGGGGAATCACCGACGAAAGGAAAGGGGACGGACATAGTCCATCGGCGAAGACGTCGGTAAATAAATCACTGACGAACTTCTAATCACACACCGACGGAATGTGTCCATCGGTAAAACTGTGAAATCTTGTAGTGATGCTTTATTTAAAGATCTTGATGTTGTTTTGCCTGATATATATATACATATAATGGTGTGATGGATGCATATGGGGAAAATGGGATTATCTGATAAATGGAATATGTACTTTCTCGCATGAAAGTGATCAATGTAAGCCTGACATTATTACTTTTAATTTGCTGATTGATTCATTTAGGAAGAAGCAAGATTTTTAGAAGATGGAACAAGTGTTTAAGAGTTTGCTGAGGTCCAAGGAAAACCAGCTTTGCCTACATTCAATTCTATGATAGTAAATTATGGGAAGGCGCGGCTGAAAGATAAAGCAGAGAGTGTTTTCAAGAAGATCTGATATGAGATACACACCGGGCTTCATTACAAACGAGAGTCTCATCATGATGTATGGAATCTGTGACTGTTTCTAAGGCTAGAGATATATTTGATAATATGATTGAATCAGGAAAGGAGATCAAAGTTTCCTCTGTAATTGAATCAGGCCAGAGATGTATTGGAACTGCATTGTCAAATCTTTCCAGTTGCAAACCACTGTTCCCTATTGCTAACGCGTTTTGGGGCCTATGGGCTGACAGGAACAAAATCTTGAGACGTGGAAGCCGGGTTAGGCTGAGCCATAGTGGACAATATTCTGCAAGGGGGATGGGCTGGGCCTAATATATGGTATCAGAGCCGAGGACGGCTCGTTCTTAAGGTGGGGGGATTGTAACATCCCACATCGAAAGAAGAGTGTCCAAAGCCAGGGCATATTAAGTTAGTTGGTACCTAACCTTACAGGACGCGTTTTGGGGCTTGTGGGCTGCCAAGAACAAAACCGTGAGGCGTGGAAGCCAGGTTGGGCTGAGCTATAGCGAACAATATTCTGCAAGGGGGAGTGGGTTGGGCCTTACAATGTGGTATCTTAATTTGAATCATTGTTTTCTCCACCTTTCTAATCCACCTTCCAGCCACTTCAGCATCTTGTTCACCTGAGTAAGGTTCACAACCCATTTCTCTCATACTTTCCACCAAATTTACCACATCATTAGTAGCTATGGCTGCTTCTGAAACGGTTGGTATGATGGGTGCGGGTGGGGGTGCTAACATAGGAGTGGCAGCATTAGCCATACCTTCCATTACTGCTTTGACTAGTTGGGCCAGGAGCATCAGATCAACATAAGAAACAAATGGCCTTGCAGGTGTAGTCTGAGGGGGCTCCTCCACTTGTTCCCATGAGGCTGACATGGTCGGTCGAACTTCCCCAGTTTGCTTTGATGCCTTTCTAATTTGAGGCCCCGTCAATTCTTCATGCCCTGCTTGAGTCGATACTATCGGTGCATGTGAAGCAGTATCTTCCAAAGGGCTTTCTTCTTGCCCCTCGGAAAAGTCTATATCTCTATTCCCCCTCCCTACAGAGGTTAGATCTATTCTAACCTCTTGACGGGTACGTTCCATCTTGTAATAAATTAATGAACATCAACAACCTTTTTTGTATTTTTCCCAGAACCCATACCAGGGCTCTGATACCAACTGTACTAGTCCGACTGTACAACTTGATCAATGTTAAAAGATCCCAACATGTCCTCTTAATCTGAGGGTAAATTTTATTTTTTAATTTATCAAATATCCGGCAGTTTCGTTTGTATTTAGTACATCCCAAGTTATCGACTACTATCAATTTATTCAATCAACCCATCATCACAAGGTCCCATAATTTCAGACCTTATATCAAACATCATAATTCAACACCTCATACAATCCATATAATATATATATATATATCCTACGAGTAAGTTCAATATGAACATAGCCCACATATCATATCATAAAATTTAAAAGAAAATGAATACTAATATGCAAAGAAAGCATTTACAACATAATAAGTGTTCTTAAACATTTTAAAAGGGTTAATTACAAGATAACTACAATACTATATGTTAAGCTGAACTTTTATAAATACATCAAGGTTTACACAAAAGTATACTACAAAAACGCGTTAATTCCCTTTTGTTTAAGTTAAATATTTACATTAGCCTGACAAAGTAGAGTCCTAGACTAATGATCTCCCGGGATATTTGATGGACCTGTTACATAAATAAACATACCATTATGTTGATAAAGAAATATATCTATGCTCATGTAATGTATACGAATGAAGTATTAATTTTCTATCGGATCCATAAGAATTCTAACAGACAACTTATATTTTGCTTGTAAATCTTTTAAACCCAATTAACACTCATTTGCATATTCTTAATTTGAATACTCTTATTTACTTGCATGAACCGGATGACCTTGTAAAGTCTAATCTTGTAATTCAAATTCTAATCTTGGAATCCTATCACGAATGCCATTAGCCGAAGCTAATCTTGTAATTCATGTCCCGACAATCCTACCACGGATGCCATGCCATTAGCCGAAGCTAATCTTGTAAATCATCTCCCGGCAATCCTATCACGGATGCCATTAGCCAAAGCTAATCTTGTAATTCATCTGCCGGCAATCCTATCACGGATGCCATTAGTCAAAGCTAATCTTGTAAATACACTAGACTTTATTTACACTGAACATGATATTTATTGTAATTGCATTCACCAGAAGAATTTTAAATTGTAAAAGTGCAAATAGGGGAAAAATCACGCACCTATTTCGCTTGTCTCGCGACCTCCCCAAACAGAAGATCCAATCCTGGTTGCTCCTCCTGAATCACAAGGAAGTTTTTGGTTATGATTCCTTCAAGCCAATATTATAGAGAATCCATATTCATCCATTACTCATATGTTACTTTCTATGCATGTTCATTTCCTCATAATAACACACACACACACACACACACACACACACACACACACATATATTCAGAGTTACTATCTCAATGTGTGTGTGTTCGTATGACTCAATTCTTTTATATTCTTACATATGGTATTCACGT
This sequence comes from Populus simonii, assembly GCA_007827005.2. NCBI lineage: Eukaryota > Viridiplantae > Streptophyta > Magnoliopsida > Malpighiales > Salicaceae > Populus > Populus simonii. The sequence continues at coordinate 5,669,111 of CM017470.2, read as the reverse complement.
GAAAGTCTATTGTTATTGTCTAACTTTAAACTGTTACTGTCCAATTGTTACCGTCTAGACATTGAACTGTTACTGTCCAACTCTTACTGTCTAGACATTGAACTGTTACTGTCCAACTGTTACTGTCTAGACATTGAACTGTTACTGTTTTTACTGTTACTGTCTGAACACTCATCAGATTTTTAACTATATCTAGAGTTCTAGAACTCCATTTTAAGTGAGATTAATCTCGTTGAAAAGCTAAGACACGAGGCTACAAGTTCTCTAAGAAAGGAGAACCCAGTTCTGCCTCCAAGATAGTCAAAATTGCTCATCAACTAATCAGTCCTACTGCCCTACAGAATTAGTCATGATTCAGTCTCGGTTGGTAACCCATAACTGGAGTTCTACATCTCCAAATTCAGCAAGACCAGTTTCCTTGGTTAGCTAACATCCAAATATACAATTTCTATGAAGGAACCTAATCCTAATTCCCTCATCTTCCTACACTACCAGAAAACCGGAGAAAACCAACGGAATTACCGATGGAATTTTTATGTCGGTAATTATTACCGACAGAAATAATTTCATCTCCAAATCTGTCGGTATATGCAATGGCGTGGTGACGTGGAGTTTTTTCAAACAATTTTACTGACAGAATGACCGAGGGATTCAAACTGAGATAGCCGTACAGTGACGTGGCACTTCACCGATGGAATCGCCGATGGAATCACCGACAGATTCAGTCCGTTGGTGATTCCATCGGAGAAAAACCATTATACACCCCCCATCTGCCGACACTCTCTTCTTCTGTTTCTCCTTCTTCTTCTTTCCCATCCAACCTCTCCCCTCCCAAATTGCAGTCAACCACCCATCCCAACTCTCCACTATTCTCAACATAAGCACTCAAGTTTCTTATATCTTGTACGTGGTCACAATATCTGTTTCTTGTGGATTTTATCATTTTTTTAGTATATGTATTTTGTTAACATTTGTACTTGTTTGTTGTTATTTGTCAAAGAAACTTGTAGTATGAATGTATAATTTTGTAGTTGTTATAGTTTGTTTTAGATTTTGTCAAATTATATTTCTTTGTAAATTGTTAAAATTTTGTTTGAATTACACTGAATTAAATATGTTGTGATGAAATAAATAATTAATAGCTTGTTTAACGAGTCTTTTTTAATTGTTATCAATTATATTTTGAAGTTGTGATTTCTGTAAATTTATATATGTATAAATTTGTATGTATGAACGTTGATAGTTGATAATTGATAATGAATATTTAACATAAGTGTTGTTTTAGTTTGTTGGATAATGTCGGGGAATACCAATATTTTTGTTATGTTTTATAGAGGTTCAATAGAAGTCATGGATGATCGTTCATGGATGTATCGGGACTCACCCCAAGGATTGCGGAGGATGGATTATTGTAACGGTGTCCAGGGTTTTATTAATTTCGCAATATCTATTCCGAGGAATTTTACTGATGGCGATATTAGGTGTCCATGCAGGAAGTGTAAAAATTTAAAGTTTCTGCATCAAGATGTTGTAACGATGCATCTTCTAACCAAAGGGTTCATGGAGGATTACCTGTGTTGGTATGCTCACGGAGAACTATTTATTCCTCATGAGAGCATGGAAGAACAGGTGTTTGGGTCAACTTTTAGTGCTAGCAACATGCATGAAGTTGAAAATGAGAACAGTAATCCTTACAGGTATATGGTTATAAATGCAATGAGAATGAGTGAAGGTAATGTCAGGGAATGTCCAATCGTAGAAGAAGAACCTAATGTAGATGCAGCAAGGTTTTTTGATCTGTTGAAAGATTCTGACGAACCATTATGGGATGGCTGCACGAACCATAGTAAATTATCAGCCGTAGCACAGGTGTTCACCATCAAGTCAGATCACGGGTTGAGTGAGGCCGGTTATGACAAGATTATTAAATGGGCGAGAAGCATTTTACCTGAAGGGAACAGGCTGAAAGAGAACTTCTATGCTGCCAAGTCCATGATGAAACCCCTCGGTTTAGGATACCAGAAAATTGATATATGCCCTAACTTCTGCATGTTATACTACCTTGAAAATATTGAGATGACCGAGTGCATGACATGCGGGCATTCCCGTTACAAACCCAGAACTGGTAGAGGGAAAACTCTCGTGGCATATAAAAAACTTAGATACTTCCCATCACACCTAGACTACAGAGGTTGTTCATGTCACCAAGGACTGCTGAGCACATGACATGGCACCAATCACATCATGCGGTTGATGGAATGATGGTTCATCCTTCTGACAGTGAAGCCTGGAAACACTTTAACAGTATGCATCCTCACTTTTCAGCTGAATCAAGGAACGTGCGTCTTGGGTTGTGTACAGACGGATTCAACCCATTCGGGTCATTTGCTGCTCCTTATTCTTGTTGGCCGGTCATACTGATGGTTTATAACTTGCCACCAGGTCCGAGCAGTCCGGGGCGGAATATAAATGTTTGTCTTCGTCCGTTGATTGATGAGTTGACGCAGTTGTGGTCCTCTAGAGCTTTGACTTATGACATCTCGAGGAAACAAAATTTTTTGTTATGATTTCCCAGCTTATGGAATGGTTTCTTGTTGGAGCACGCATGGAAAGCTAGCATGTCCATACTGTATGGAGAACAACAAGGCATTCACGCTAACAAACGGGGGTAAAGCTTCTTTTTTTGACTGTCACCGTCATTTCTTGCCACATAACCACAGGTACAGAAAGAACAGAAAGGATTTCTTTGTTGGCAGAGTTGAAAAGGATGTTGCACCCCCACATCTTTCCGGTGAAGAATTGTTTGATGTTGTGTCAGAGTACGGTGACATTGTGTTTGGTCTCCAATCAGGTAAGCAGAAGTTTCCTGGTTTTGGTTTGACCTATAATTGGGTGAAGCGAAGTATCTTTTGAGAGCTTCTTTATTGGAAGACCAATCTTCTCCGCCATAACCTTGACATCATGCACATTGAAAAGAACGTGTTTGAGAACATTTTCAACATCGTCATGGATGTGAAGGGGGAAGACAAAGGACAACATCAAAGCTAGATTGGATGTAGCGCTGTTCTGTAACCGTAAAAATATGGAGTTGGTTTGTGATGGGTCACGGGTCGCAAAACCAAGAGCAAGCTTCGTGCTAGAGAAAAACGCACAACTACTAGTCTACGCACATCCCGAAGCGCACGCATGTCAGACACGTGTCCATCTACACAAATACCGATGGATTTTTCGACGGATCAAAAAGTCTGGCGAGATTTTCAAACTTTTTGGTGCGCATTTCAATTAATTTCAGACGGTATTACCGACGGAATTTAATGCCATCGACAACAATTAATGTCCGTCGGTAATTCTGTCGGAAAAATTGCTATATAAATCACCCCCTTCCCCCATTTGGTTCATTTTTTTTTCTCGGCTCCGTTTCTCTTCTTCTCCATTTCTCTTCTCCTCTCCGTTTCTATTTGGCTTTTTGAAGAGATTTTATTGTTTTGGTGGTTGTGATTTTACCAAGGTATGTATTCTTTTTTCTTTATCTTTGTATTTTTTTTATTTTAATTATGATTATTTTTTTTTGTGTTCTTTGGCTTTTTGAAGAGATTTTATTGTTTTGGTGGTTGTGATTTTACCAAGGTATGTATTCTTTTTTTTTTTATCTTTGTATTTTTTTTATTTTAACTAGGATTATTTTTTTTTGGTGTTCTTTGTTTTGTGTATATATTGTTTGTAGATAAAATCTTAAATTCAACACACTATTAAGGTAAACATTTTTTATTCCCAAATTTATTTTGAATTGATATAGTGTTTTTTAGTTTTGTGTATTGTTTGTTTTGTGTTTAGGTTGTTTTGTATAGTGTTTTTTAGTTTTTTCATTTTATTTATTAATTTTATGATATTATTGTTTGTATTGCTATAATTGTTATTGTTGAATTTATGTTAAAAATGTTAATTTATAAATAGAATTACATTTAATTATTTTATCTTAATTTAGGATATTATTGTTTGTATTGCTATAATTATTATTGTTGAATTTATGTTAAAAATGTTAATTTATATATAGAATTACATTTAATTAGTTTATCTTAATTTAGGATATTATTGTTTGTATTGCTATAATTATTATTGTTGAATTTATGTTTTAAATGTTAATTGAAATATAGAATTAAATTTAATTAGTTTATCTTAATTTTAGGAATTTACCAATTTAACAATGAATGTTCATAGTTGAAATTGATTCTTTTACTTGAATTTCATTATATGATGTTATTGAATAAGATGTTTTGTGTTGATGATGATGAGTTGGGTTGAGATCCAGGATGATTGGATCAGGATATGAAATAAAATTGGAAGTGTAATATGATTTTGTCGATAACTTGGGACCCCCCAGTATAGGGGAGACTCTATCGAATTTTTTTTTAATAATCGAAGTTAATTATGTAATTATTCGTATAAATTTGTGTAGATGCGTAGAATGAAATCTGCAGCACGTCGTCAGAAGACGGTTGCAGCTAGTTCTTCTAGCAGCGAGGAGGACGTATCTTTAGGTGCTGATCATGGCGAGGAATCTACGCCAACTTGTGATGCTGCCTCTTCGAGCGTGGTTTCACAGCGCAGAAGCGGTGTGCCTTCACAGCGGGGTCAATTCACCCGCACGTACCAGGCACAATGGAAGGATGACCTCTCAATGTAAGTTTGTTTAGGTTTTAGTTTTATATATATATATATATATATATATATATATATATATATATATATATATATATATATATATACTTATAACATAATTTATGAATAACTAATTAATATTATTACTTTTATTTAATTTCAGGTTCACAAACATTGAGGCTGCAAGGGCTATAACATTAGCGTTTAAATCGTCGATAGAGATTCCATTGTTTCAATGGAGTCAGGTTTCCAGACATCCTGAGTGGAAACCTAATATCGATGCATGGTTTAAGCGATTTCAGGTCGGTGTTAATTTTTAATTTTCAACTTATTTTTAATAAATGATTTTTATAATTTTATATCTTGTACTATTTTTATTTTATATGAATTATTTATAGACACAGAACAAATTTGAGTGGGATAGGGCGAACAACAATGTTGAGAGGAGGGTATGGGAGAATCACGCGGCAACTAGGTAACATCGAAAATAATATTTATTTTTGTTTTATAATTTTATGTTTTAAATTCTAATTTGTTACTATGGAAGTAGGTTGCGTGATTTTTGGTATGACACCAAAAAAAAATCAAAAAGAAATGCGAGGGATAACGGTCTTGAAGGATGGAATGAGGTGGCGGTTTGGCGGGAATTCAAACCGCCATTCATCTCGGGGGAAATATGGACGGCATATATTGAGCACGTGACTTTAGAGCGGTTCTCACGGCGCTCACAGTCCGGCGCCGACAACCGGAACCAGCAAATTCATGGTTCGGTGACCACGCACACTGGCGGATCCGTCCCATTCAGCGCGCATGCAAAGCGGATGGTAAGATTAATTTTAATGAAATATATCGTTAATTAATTTGTCGTTCCTTACAGGCTGCGTCTCTTGGACGTGAGCCAAGTCCAATGGAGTTGTTTGTAGAGACGCATGTGCGGAGTCAAGACCGTCAAAAGGGGGTGCAGCAGTTCGTGGACAACCGTGCTCAGCACTTCGTGGTATGTTCGTTCATTCATTTTATTTTGTAAGTTATTATTTTCTTGAATTGCATCTTGAATTGCATTTGATGAATTTTTTTAAAATTTTCAGGAGACTTATAATAGCCGGTTGAGGGAGAGATATGGGGACAATCCTTCGACCCATCCAGATTTCGATCCAGATTTGTGGATGGAGGTGGGATCGTCTGGTGGACCCGATAAAAATCAGGTCTACGGGCTCTCCAACACTACGGCTGAAAACTTGCGTTCAGCTCGTAGTGTCTCAACCGTTGAGAGCTTTACATCAGTATCGAGCACCCAATCTGAGGAGTTCATTGCCTTGAAACAACAATATCAACAACTCTCGATGAATTATGATGAGCTCCGTCAAATAGTCATGGAGATGAGATCAAAGATGGGTGATGATACTTGTGCAGCTCCTTTTTAGCCATACGGTCCCGGGAACAACCAGCCTCCTCCTCCTCCTCCTCTAGCTCCGCCGCTATTCTAGTTTAATTTTGTTTTTTAAACACATTAAATTTGTAATGAATATTATTTAACATTATTTTTATATTTTTAATGTTTAATCCAATTTTATTTGTTTATTAAGCTTTTTTACTATTAATAAATTATTTTTTATATATTTTAAATTTATACCGACGGATATACCGATGGACATTATCCGTCGATATTTCACAGAGAGTTGCCAAACAATTACCAGCCATGCCATAATTACCGACGGACATATTCCATTGGTATTTCACAGACGGATTTACCGACGGATAATATCCGTCGGTATTTCACAGAGAGTTGCCACACAATTACCACCGATGCCATAATTACCGACGGATAATCCGTCGGTAATTACCGTTGAAATTTCAGACAGATTTAGTCCGTCAGTAATGTTCCCGCGGGAAACTTTTTTTTTGGCGCGCGCGTATCCGTCTGTAAGACCGTCGGTGTTCCGTTGGTGGGTGGTTTTTTTATTTGCGACAGAATTAGCGACGAAAAGTGGAGTTACCGACGACTATTGGACGTATTCCGTCGGTGAGGCCGTAAGTAATTATTTCACCGACGGCTTTCATTCCTGTCACCGACGGAATAAGTTCGTCGGTAAAACTGTTTAATGGTGTAGTGCTATCCGAAATCTCACCGAAAGTCAGGAGACGAGTCTGTCCAGATTCGTCACCCCCTTCCCTTCACACAATAATTAACTTAATTTTAACAACAAATACTTTTTCCCCAATTCATGTCTAAGAACCCTAACCTATAATTCAATATCAAGGCATCAATTCATTATCGAATTTGAAATGAATTTTGTTAAGATCATGTTTAGAACACCTTACTCGGTACAAATTAAGATTTTGATCTTCAACCAGTTAAAGATTTTCAACTCCCTCCTTTCTTTTCTTCTTGTTCAATTTTCTTGTTAATCCCTTGCACACAAGTGTTTATCCCATCTATAAACCCTTAATCTTGGATGGGTTCTTGAAATTTTAGTGTTTCTCTCTTGATTTTGTAAGAATGGATACAAAACTCCCTACTTTCTTTCCTTATGGTTCCTCCAGATTTTTTTGGTGAGGAGAGGGTATTTATACTTTATAATTTCTCTTATTTGCATTTAGGCCCCCTTTTCCTTTAAGTGTATTATTCTCTTCAATTAAATGCAACCCTCAACAGTACCGGGTTTATTATAATGTCTTGAATTATTTTGTCTGGAAAATTTATATTCAAAAATCTGAATTCCTTTTTTTTATTTAACATTCTTCCCTCCTAATAGAAATTTCTTCCTCAAAATTTGAGTGATGTACCTGAGTTATAAACAAGTCAGGGAATTTTTGTCTCATTTCTGATTCTCTCTCCCATGTTTCTTCCTCGATTTATGAGCTTCGCCATAAGACTTTGATGATGGGAACTTTCTTATGACAAAGTTCTTTCTCGTCCAAATCAAGTATCTTTATCGGTCTTACCTCAAGTGTTAAGTCTTCTTTTACCTCCACTGGCACTTGAGGTAACACTCTTGAAGGGTCTACATCGGCTTTTCGCAGCAAAGAAACATGGAATACATTGTAAACCTTGGCCAACTGTGAGGGTAAGTTTATTTCCTATGCTATAGGTCCAATACATTTTCGGATTTCAAATGGTACAATGAACCTCGGAGCTAACTTCCCCTTCATGTCGAATCTCAGCATGTGCTTCCATGGAGCTACCTTTAGAAATACTTTATCTCCAAGACAAAATTCAAGTGGTCTTCTTCGAATATCTGCATACTTCTTCTATCTATCCTGAGTCACCATCATTCGATCCTTAATAATCCTCACTTTTTCAATAGTGATTTGTACTAATTCTGCCCCATACAGCTTTCTGTCCCCAACTTCTTCCCAACACAAGGGTGTCCTACACTTTCTGCTATAAAGAGCTTCAAATGGGGCCATTCCAATTGTTGTCTGATAACTGTTGTTATACGTGAATTCTACTAGTGACAGGTGCTCCTTCTAGTTTCCACAAAATTCCAAAGCACATGCCCTTAGTAAATCCTTTAAGATCTAAATAACTCTCTCAGATTGGCCATTAGTCTGCGGATGAAAGGTAGTACTGATACTCAAATTTGTTCCCAAGGCACGTTATATGCTCGGCCAGAGACGTGAAGTAAATCTTGGGCACTACAAGATTTCACAGTTTTACCGACGGAAATATTCCGTCGTTGTGTGATTACCAGTCCGTCGGTGAATTATTTACCGATGTCTTCACCGACAGAATACGTCCGTCGGCTTTCCTTTCATCGGTAATTCTGCATTCCATCGCTATATCGGTCAGAAACACAAAAAACCATTTGCCGATGGTTTTACAGATGGAATTTGCGCGCAAAAAAAAAAGTTTCCCGCTTGAAATATATCGACGGATTTTATTTCGTTAGTGATATCGTGATTTACCGACGGCCACGTACTGTCGGTAAATTTATTGGTGAGTGTTTGAAATACCAACCGAATATATCCGTCTGTAAATTCGTTGGTAATTGTGGTAGCTACTGTCAAATGCCGACGGATTCATTCCGTTGGTAAGGCTATCGGTGGGTGTATGAAATACCGACCGAATATATCGGTCCGTAAATGCGTCGGTGAATGTGGCAGCTACTGTCAAATGCCGACAGATTCATTTCGTCGGTAAAACCCTTTGTAATAGTTTTTTCTAAATTTGTTTTTAAAAAATTATTTAGAATACATAATATAAATAATAAAAACCAATTATACAAATAAAATTTATATTAAACATCAAAAACAAAAAATCAAAGTTAAATAATATTCATTACAAACTGAATGTGTTTCAAAAAAAATATTAAATGAAAATTTAAAGGTAAATAATTTTTATTACAAATTAATATAAAAGTGGAGCTGGAGGAGGAGGAGGAGGAGGAGGCTGGTGGTTAGACGGCCAAAAAGGATTAGGCGTACATGTTCCACTTTGTGTTGCCATGTTCATGACCATTTCGCGAAGCTGTTCATAAGCCGTTTTTTGTTGTTCAGTGTAAACCCCGGGAAAAATAATAAATAAATAAAAGTGAAGAAATTCATGCATATGATTAAATAAAAACAGAAATTCAGAAATTTTTTAATATAAATTTCTGGGCGAAATAATTCGAGACATTATAATAAACCCGGTATTGTTGAGGGCTAGATTTAATTGAAGAGAATAATGCACTTAAAGGAAAAAGGGGGTCTAAATGCAAATAAGGGAAAATATAGAGTATAAATACTCTCTCCTCACTAAAAAAATCTGTAGGAACGATAAGGAGAGAAAATAAGGAGTTTTATACCCATTCTCGAGAAATCAAGAGAGAAACACTAAAATTTTAAGAACCCATCCAAGATTAAGAGCTTAAAGATGGGATAAACACTTGAGAGCAAAGGATTACCAAGAAATTGAACAAGAAGAAAAGAAAAGAGGGAGTTGAGAATCTTCAACTAGTTGAAGATCAAAATCTTAATTTGTACCGGGTAAGGTATTCTAAACATGATCTTAAAAAAATTCATTTTTAAATTCGATAAAGAATTGATGCCTTGATATTGAATCATAGGTTAGAGTTCTTAGACATAATTGGGGAAAAATACTTATTGTTGAGATTAAGTTAATTCATGTGTGAGGTATGTAGTTTATGTAAGTGTTGTGTGAAGAGGAGGGGGAGACGAATCTGGACAGACTTGTCTCCTAACTTTTGATGAGATTTCGGGTAGAAGGATGAGGGGATTAGGATCGGGTTCCTTATAGAAATTGTAGATTTGAATGTTAGCTAACCAAGAAAACTAGTCTTGCTCAATTGAGACTGAGTCGTGACTGATTAAGTAGGGTAGTAGGGCTAATTAGTAAATGAACAATTTTGACTATCTTGGAGGCAAAACTGGGTTCTCCTCCCTTAAAGAACTAGTAGCCTCGTGTTTTACCTTTCCAACGAGATCAATCTCATTTAAAATGGAGTTTTAGAACTTTAGATATAGTTAAAAATCTGATGAGTGTTCAAACAGTAACAGTTGGAAATTGGACAATAACAGTTCAAAGTCACACAGTAACAGTTCAAAGTCAGACAGTAACGGTTGGAAAAGTCAAACAGCAACAGTTGGAAAAGTCAAACAGTAACGATTGGAAAAGTCAAACAGTAACAGTTCAAAGTCAGACAGTAACAGTTCAAATTCAAAGTCAGACAGTAACGGTTGGAAAAGTCAAACAATAATAGTTGGAAAAGTCAAACAGTAACAGTTCAAAGTCAGACAGTAACAGTTCAAAGTCAGACAATAACAGTTCAAAGTCAGACAGTAACGGTTGGAAAAGTCAAACAGTAACAGTTGGAAAAGTCAAACAGTAACGGTTGGAAAAGTCAAACAGTAACAGTTGGAAAAGTCAAACAGTAACGGTTCCAAGTCAAACAGTAACAGTTCAAAGTCAAACAGTAATGGTTGGAAAAGTCAAACAGTAATAGTTCAAAGTCAGACAGTAACAGTTGGAAATTTGACAGTAACAGTAGACTTTCACGTGAATACTATAAATAAGAATATAAAAGAATTGAGTCATACGAACACTTGTATATTGAGATATTAACTCCGAAAATATACATGATATATGTATGTATGTTATTATGAGGAAATGAACATGCATAGAAAGTAACATATGAGTAATGGATGAATATGAATTCTCTATAATATCGGCTTGAAAGAATCATAACCAAAATAAATAAAAAAAACTTCCTTGTGATTCAGGAGGAGCAACCAGGATTGGATCTTCTGTTAGGGGAGGTCGCGAGACAGGCGAAGCAGGTGCGTGATTTTCCCTCCTATTTGCACTTATACAATTTAGAATCCTTCTGGTGAATGCAATTATAATAAATATCATGTTCAATGTAAATAAAGCCTAGTGTATTTACAAGATTAGCTTCGGCTAATGGCATCCGTGATAGGATTACCGGGAAATGATTTACATGATTAGCTTCGGCTAATGGCATCCGTGATAGGATTGCCAGGATATAATTTACAGGATTAAACCTTGCAAGGTCACCCAGTTTATGCAAGTAAATAAGATTATTCATTTAAGAATATACAAATGAGTGTTAATTTGGTTTAAAAGATTTACAAGCAAAATACAAGTTCTTTGTTAGAATTCTCATGGATTCGATAGAAAGTTAATACTTCATTTGTATTCATTACATGAGCATACATATATTCTTTATCAACATAATGGTATGTTTATTTATGTAACAGGTCCATCAAACATCCAGGAAGATCATTAGTTTAGGACTCTACTTTGTGAAACTTATGTAAATATTAACTTAAAACAAAAGGGAATTAACGTGTTTATGTAGTATACTTTTGTGCAAACCTTGATGTATTTATAAAGGTTCAGCTTAGCATGTAGTATTTTAGTTATCTTGTAATTAACCCTTTTGAAATATTTGAGAACACTTCTTATATTGTAAATACTTTCTTTGCACATGTTAGTATTCCTTTTCCTTTAAATTTTATGATATAATGTGTTGGACTATGTTCATATTGAACTTACTCGTAGGATATATATATATATATATATATATATATATATATATATATATATATATATATATATATTGTGTGGATTGTATGAGGTGTGGAATTATGAGGTTTGATATAAGGTCCGGAATTAAAGGACCTTGTGATGATGGGTTGTTTGAGTAAACTGATAGTAGTCGATAACTTTGGATGTCCTAAATGCAAACGAAACTCTGCCGAATGTTTGGAAAAAAAAATTACCCTAAAAAAGAGAGGATATGTTGGAATCTTTTAACATTGATCGAGTCGTACAGTCGGACTATTACATTCAGACTCCGATCTTTGTTGTGCTTGAGAAGCTTTGAGTTGTGCGTACTCCGCTGATAAGTGGTCGTATTTTTCAGTGAACTAAGCCGTGTGTTGCTGCAAGGCCACAAACTCCTTAGATTGGGAGCTCGATATTGATTGGGAGCTCCCAACGGTTGAAACACTACAGATCAAACCGCATGTTGTCGACCGTAGTGTTGGAGAGCCCGTAAACCTGATTTTTATGGGGTCCACCTGACGATCCAACCTCCATCCACAAATCTGGATCAAATTCTGGATGGGTCAAAGTATCGTCCCCATATCTCTCCCTCAACCGATTATTATAGGTCTCTTAAAAATAAAAAAAAAGTAATCATCATATTCAATTCAATAAACATAATAACTTACAAAATAAAATGATTGAACAAACATACCACGAAATGTTGAGCACGGTTATCAACGAACTGTTGCGCCCCCTTTTGGCGGTCTTGACTCCCCACGTGCATCTCCACAAACAGCTCCATCGGGCTCGGCTCACGTCCAAGAGACATAGCCTATAATGAAAAAAGATTTATTAACAACAACTTAATTTAACGATATATTTTATTTAAATTAATCTTACCATCTGTTTCGCATGTGCAGCAAACGGAACGGAGCCGCAAGTGTGCGTTGTCACCGAGCCATGAATTGGCCTATTCCGGTTGTCAGCACCAGACTGTGAGCGTCGTGTGAACCGCTCAGACGTCACGTGCTCAAGATAGGGCTGCCATATATCTTCAGGGATGTATATCGGTTTGAAATCCCTCCAAACCGCAACATCGTTCCAGCCTTGGAAACCCCTATCTCTCGCTGTTTTTTTGCCCTTTTTTGCGCTTCATACAAAAAATCATGCAACCTGCTTCACACAACCAAAAATTACATTTTGAAACATAAATTTTTGTCTAAAAAAAATCTTGTATTGTTTTCGATGTTACCTAGTTGCCGCGTGATTTTCCCACACCCTCCTCACAACAGTGTTGTTGGTACACGACGTCGGGCGACGGCTCCACTTTTTGTTTATTTAACAAAAAGGGTTTTTTTTCTCGATTGGGAGAAATAAAGATTTTATTGGAGTCGCCATCTAGTAATTTGAGGGAACTAGAAATCCCAAATTAGACACTGGTCCCAGAGATTTGGGTACGGGGTTAGTTATGATTAAGGGAAGGTAGACACCACCCTTAAAACATCCTTTCAATAGAAAGGTTACCCTTACTTGTGTATTTTTTATTTGATTCACATGCTACTATATGTTGGGCTTATTGGCAATTTGTTTTTTTTTAAATGGTTAACGTCGGTCCCTAAAAATAGGAGACGCGTTAAAAATGACATCAGTCCCAAAAAATTAGGAGACTCGTCTAAAAAATGACGTTTTAACCCAAAAAAGGAGAGTTACGTCTGAGTTACCAAAATAATAATAATAATAATAATGGACATAATCCATATTTGGTATTTTAATTTTTTGACATCGGTCCTTTTCTAAAAAAGAGACGTGTTGACAAATAATATTTATTTATAAAACAAAAATTATTTTGATATTGTTGAGAAATAGGTATAACCATACTTGAGAATTGGCCTTTGGACCCACAAATATTGACATGATAAGATGGGTGTTGAACCCGCGTCGTTATTTCGTTTATATTGATTTTTGGGTTTTTTGTGTTTTTTCACGAAAATTTACAAGCATTTATATATACAAAAATATCAAAAATACCATCAGGAACCCCAAAAAATTACCTGAGTGCCACTGTATAGGCAAAATACTGAAATACCCTTGAATTTCTCCGAAATTTATGAAAATGCCACTGTCGGCGCGTGTGGCTCACGCGCGGTTACTGTTGGAGGCGGTGAATTTTTCCGGCGATATTTCTAGCCACAAATGGTTGCTTCTGGAAGATCTGAGGAAGAGGATTCTGATGGCGGTGGTCTCGACGACCGTTGATGTCTGACAAGGGAGAATCGTCGGTTTGAAGCTTCTGTGGCTAACGAAAATTGCGGCCTTTTCCGGCCAGATGTGGAGGAGAAAACGCTGAACACAGCAGGGGTTTTGCTTTATAGGAGGCTAGTAACCTTTCTGTGGTGGTTTGGAGGCTTCAAACGGCCGGAAATGGGAGATCGGATGAGAGAGAGAGAATCGCCTGCGAGAGGAGAGAGAGACTCCGAGATTTGCTACGGTGTGAACGCGAGCATGGTGCATCGGTGCAGCTGAATGCTGTGAGCCGTTGGATCGCGGTTGAACTGATCCTGCGGCTGTCATTGGCTGGATCTGCAAGTTGATTGGACGGTACGGATGGGCTGAGATGTGATCTGGTGTTGCGCGGTGTACCGAGAGCTTAGTACACCGAGTCACGTGGCACCACAGGATCGAAGGGCAGATTGTTTTTAGGGCTGAGATGGATTTGGGTTTTAATCTAGTGTGATAAGCCCTATTGTATCCTATTAAATCAAAGGTACATACTAGATCTAACGATTTTGATATTTTTGATATTTTTTAATTTTTTTAATAAAAATCAATATCTTACTCTCGCGAACAAAAACTAAAAAAAACCTGAACAGTGATAGAGTATTACTCTCTTTTCTTTTCTTTCTGTTTCTTTTTTTTTTGGCAAATTGTAACTGGCTCCCCTTCCTATGATATGTAACTGGTTATTTATAGCCAATGATAGGGGACATAAATCTAATGTAGTTGGCAGGATTTGCTTTAAAGAAAAATTTCATCCTCATAATTACTCCGCTTGCTATTGGTGCAACTGCCTCGCCTAGTATGACAAATTTTATATTATTGATTTTGTTTTATTATCTATAATAAAAAAAATATTTATATAAGTAAAACTAAAAACTCAAATCAGTATTAGAAAAAGCCCAATTCAACCGCCAAAAATCAATTTTAATGACCGAAAATTATATTGAAACACTAAAAAAAAAACTTTCGATGGGTATCAACCCGGTGGACCAGGTTTTGACCAAAAATAACAGTTTTGCTCCAAAATAGCCTGAAACTCATTTTTTATCCCGGTCGACATGGTTGGACCCGTATTGACCCAATGGACTCGGTTTTATCGAAAATGACGGTTTTGACCCGAAACAACCTGAAAACTCATTTTTTACCCTGGTCGACATGGTTTGATCAGTATTGCCCGGTGGAATCGGTTTTGACCGAAAATGACGGTTTTGACCCAAAACCGCCTGAAAACTCATTTTTTACCCTGGTCGACAGGGTTTGACCCGTATTGACCCGGTGGAATCGGTTTTGACCCGAAACGGCCTGAAAACTCATTTTGTACCCTGGTCGACATGGTTTGACCCGTATTGACCCGGTAGCCTCGGTTTTGATTGAAAATGACGGTTGACTCGAGAAAAATATTTTTTTTGAATTTTAAAATTTTTCTTAATTTTTTTGGATTTTTATAAATAATAATAGAAATAAAATAACATTCAAGAAAATCTTGGTGAATCCAAAATTGGTTACAACAAGTGTTATGCTCACTGTCCTAGCAGAATTTATCATGTGTATAAATAATTAATTTTAAATAAAAATAATAATTTATTTACAATTATATTAATAATTTATTAGAAATAAGCTGAAAATTATAAATTAACACCAACCTCAAATCTGGCAAACTATGCATTGATTTGAGGCATCCATTCGGGATGCTTGGATATCTGACTCCATTGAAACAATAGAATCTTCATCGACGATTTAAACGCTGATGATATTACTCGGGCAGCCTCAATGTTTGTGAACCTGAAAATAAATGAAATAAATTCAATAGTGATTACTTCATAAATTATGTTGTAATTTTTTTTAAAAAAAAAAAAAAAAACCTTAACAAACTTACATTGAAAGGTCGTCCTTCCACTGTGCCTCGTACTTGCGGGTAAATTGATTCTGCTGTGAAGGCATGCCACCTCTGTGCTGTGAACTAGCGCTGGAAGAGGCAGCATCGGTTGACGACGCAGGTGGTGTAACTACCCAAATCCACAAACCTGCACATATTAACAATAGCCACAACCAATTGACCCAATCTATACTAATTATTCCAACATATTCAATTACTAATCTTAAGGTAAATTCAACATTAAGAATTACAATTCAACAAATTATTCAATAATTATGCCAGTACAACAATAAAATTTATTCAATAAAAAAAAACTCTAGACTAACAATTAAAATTAATGGAAAAAATTAAACATAAATCATGCAATAATAGAGTAAAATTAATAATTATTCCAAAATATTCAATTACTAATGCTAAGGTAAATTCAACATTAACAATAAATATTCAACAAATTAACTAATAATAATTATGCCAATACAACAAAACAATAAATTCAAAAAAAAAAACTCTAGACTAACAATCAAAATAAATGGAAAAAATTAAACACAAATCATGCAATAATAGAGTAAAATTAATAATTATTCCAACATATTCAATTACTAATTCTAAGGTAAATTCAACATTAACAATAAATATTCAAAAAATTAACTAATAATAATTATGCCAATACAACAATAAAAAATATTCAATAAATTCAAAAAAAAAACTATAGACTTTAGGAATGAAATATGCTTACTTTAATAATGTGTTGAATTCAAGACTTTATCTATATTACAAAAAATACACCAAAACAAAAAACATAACAAAAATAAAAATACCTAAAAAAAAACCCTTAAAGTAAAATGAAATAGAAGAAACACATACCTTTTAAACTGATGAAGATTCACAAGAAAACTTGCTAGAGATTGTAAGTGAAAGCTTTGAAGAATTGAGAGGAAAAAAATCAAAATTTAAGGTGAAAAACGGAGGAGAAGAAAAAATGAACTAAAGGGGCGGTCGCTAGAACTTATAAGGCAATTTTACCGACGGATTCACCGACAGCAATAAAATAAATTATTATTTTAATTTATTCCGTCGGTGAAGTGTCAAAAATCCGTCAGTAATTTTTGAATTTCGCACTAAAATTTTTAATGACCCTCCATATTGTCCGTCGGTAATTCTGTCGGCAAGCTGACGCGGTCAGAGATGCATTTAATGCACCACCCTTTGGAATTCGCACAGTTCGTCGGTAATTTTGTCAGTAATATTGACCCGACGACAACTTACCGGCGGACGTAAATCCGTCGATATGCACGTCGGTGATGGTGGCATTTCAAGTAATTATTTTCAAACTCTCTGTGAAATGTTGACAGACTGAATCCGTTGGTATTGACGTCGGTGATGGTGGCATTTCAAGTAATTCTTTTCGAACTCTTTGTGAAATGCCGACAGACTCATTCCGTCGGTATTGACATCGATGATGGTGGCATTTCAAGTAATTATTTTTGAACTCTCTGTGAAGTGCCGACAGACCAGATTCTATCGGTATGGATGTCGGTGATTGTGGCATTGTACAAGAAAGGTTGTATTTGTATAGCCTGTTTACCTTCCTGCAAAAACTTAAATGATAAAATGTCCATCACACAAAACAATAACAACAGTGCTTAAACAATAAATATTTCGTGTTACAAAATATATCATCCATAATCTAAATTACATGAAAAAAAAGGGTTTTACACAGGGCTTCATTTTGATAGATAGTTAGTCCGAATTTTCTTCTTCGTCGTCATCAATTGAATTGTCATCACCTTCATCGCAATCTTCAATATGGATATCATCTTCTTCATCGACATTTGCTTGTCCGCTAGAGCTCAAAACAACATTCAACTCCTCTGCGTCAACATCAACAAGACTATCATCGAAAACACGAAAATTTGAATTTTCTTCCCATTCAATCGAAGGAGCAACTCGATATGGTTCAACCAACTCACTAACTTGAAAGACTTCATCTCGCACACTTGTCTTTTCGTTCTCATCCTGAACAACCTTGACACGACCCCGGGGTTTCGTTTTTAAAACGTACAACCAATCCACTCTTGATCGATCCTTTCTAAATGAAGGGGTGTATGTGTAATAAACTTTTTGACATTGCTTTGCAAAAACAAAGACATTGTTTATGTTGTGGAGTCTAGCTTTTGAGTTGATTTCGACTAGACCATAGTGCGGATCAACTCTGATTCCTCTGTCAGTCATTTCATACCAGTAGCATTTTAATAAAAACACTCTATTCTGCTCGCTATGATATTGCAGTTCGACGACCTCTTCTAATCTACCATAGTAGTCAACTTCTAACTCACTACTAGTGGATCCCTTAACACAAACACCGCTGTTGTATGTCTTTCTTCCTTGCCCGTATTCTTTAGTATGGAAAACATATCCATTGACAAAATACCCGTTGTAGCACTTACATTTTCTTTCAGGCCCCAGGCTTAGTGAAGACAATGACTTAGGCGCACTCCTTCCCATTTGATAAACCTTGTATGTAATGTACATCAATAAACAGTAAATGAACGAGAATCTCGTAATGATTTGCATACGTACAGTAATTTTGCAAGTTAGAATGAGTTTGTGATAGTGCTTAC
This sequence comes from Populus simonii, assembly GCA_007827005.2. Classification (NCBI taxonomy): domain Eukaryota; kingdom Viridiplantae; phylum Streptophyta; class Magnoliopsida; order Malpighiales; family Salicaceae; genus Populus; species Populus simonii. Next base: position 5,650,663 of record CM017470.2, on the reverse strand, counting down.
ATATGTTCTGAACCACGTGGCAAATTGTTCATCTTGTAATTAAAAGATCTAGGATTCGGTCAGCTGTGAGTTATTGGAGAGCAAATATTGTCGATGTTGCCTGCAAGTGATAATGAGTGTATGATATTACAATATATAATAAACAGTATATTACTAACAAAGTTTAATTAGTATTACACAATTATAAACTTACTGAATAAAAGGTCTCACCTCATCACAGTTAAATAGAATATAGTTGTGTGCTTGTTTAAACTCTAGTTCCGACAAAATATCTTCCTCTTACGGCATTTTTAGGTGTGGGTCGTCCAGTATTGGAGAATATTGACAAGTTCCCACTAGAATGCACTTCACCACCATCATCATGCCGTGGAACATGATTGATTCTCGTTCTCAGATGAGGTTCGAAATAGTACGAGATAAATGTTGAGATCTCCTCAACAATATAGGCCTCACATATCGAAGCCTCAACATGCGCCTTGTTTTTAACCTTTTTCTTGAGATTAAACAAGTACCTACATTGAATTAATCAAGTATTTTCAATTAAGAAAAACATAGAAAATACTTTTATATATGAATTACATTGCAACTGTAATATCTAACCGTTTGAATGGGTACATCCATCTATATTAGACCGATCCTCTAGCTTTTGCCTCGAACGGTAAATGTATAGGGAGATGCTCCATTGAGTCAAAAAATGATGGAGGGAATATCATCTCAAGTTTGTATAGTGTCTTGACAATATTCGTTTGAAGCCTCTCAATGTGCTCAACATTCAACTTGCTGGAGCATATATCTCTAAAGAAATGACTGATCTCCGTGAGTGCATCCCATATTCCCTTTGGCAACAAATCATGAAAAGCTAATGGGATGAGTGTTTGCATAAACACGTGGCAGTCATGACTCTTCATTCTATACAATCTGCAGTCGTTTATATTAACCAACCTTGATATGTTCGATGCATGTCCATCTAGAAAACGCAGACTCTTAAGCCATTTATAGACTAGCAGTTGTGCATTTTTCTCTAACACGAAGCTTGCTTTTGGTTTTGCGACCCGTGACTCATCATAAACCTACTCTATATTTTTACGGTTATAGTATAAAGCTATATCCAATCTAGCCTTGATGTTGTCCTTTGTCTTCCCCTTCACATCCATGACGGTGTTGAAAATGTTCTCAAACACGTTCTTTTCGATGTGCATGACGTCAAGGTTATGGAAGAGCATATTGGTCTTCCAATAAGGAAGCTCCCAAAAGATACTTCGCTTTACCCAATTATGGGTCAAACCAAAACCAGGAAACTTTTGCTTACCTGATTGAAGGCCAAAAAAAATGTCACCGTACTCTGATACAACATCATGCAATTCTTCACCAGAAAGACGCGGGGATGCAACATCTTTTCCAACTCTACCAACAAAGAAATCTTTTCTATTCTTTCTATACTTATGATTAAGTGGCAAGAAGCGACGGTGACAGTAAAAAAAAAGAAGCTTTACCTCCGTTTGCTAGTGTGAATGCCTTGTTGTTTTCCATGCAGTATGGACATGCGAGTTTTTCATGCATGCTCCAACCAGAAAGCATTCCATAAGCTGGAAAATCATTGATAGTCCACATCAAAGCCGCCCTCATAAGAAAAAAAAATTTCCTCAATATATCATAAGTCAGAGCTCCGGAGGACCACAACTGCGCCAACTCATCAATCAACGGTCGAAGACAAACATCTATATTTCGCCCCGAGCTACTTGGACCGGGAATGACAGTAGATAAAAACATGAACTCCGGCCTCATACACATTCCCGGTGGCAAGTTATAAACTGTGAGTATGACCGGCCAACAAGAATAAGGAGCAGCAAATGACCCAAATGGGTTGAATCCGTCTGTACAGCACATTCCTTGATTCAGCTGAAAAGTGAGGATGAACACTGTTAAAGCGTTTCCATGCTTCGCCGTCAAAAGGATGCACCATCACTTCATCAACCGCATCATATGCTTGGTGCCATGTCATGTGCTCAGCAGTCCTTGGTGACATGAATAACCTCTGCAATCTAGGTGTGATCGGGAAGTATCTAAGTTTTTTATATGCCACTAGAGTCTTTCCCCTGCCAGTTCTAGGTTTGTAACGGGAATGCCCGCATGTCATGCACTCGGTCATCTCAGCATTTTCAAGGTAGTATAACATGCAAAAGTTAGGGCACATGTCAATTTTCTGGTATCCTAAACCGAGGGGTTTCATCATGGACTTCGCAGTATAGAAGTACTCTTTCAGCCTGTTCCTTTCAGGTAAAATGCTTCTCGCCCATTCAATAATTTTGTCATACCCGGCCTCACTCAACCTGTGAACTGACTTGATGGTGAACACCTGTGCTATAGTCGATAATTTACTGTGGTTTGTGCAACCATCCCATAATGGTTCGTCAAAATCTTTCAACAAATCAAAAAAACCTAGCTGCATCTGCATTAGGTTCTTCTTCTACGATTCGACATTGACTGACATTACCTTAATTCATTCTCATTGCATCCATAACCATATTTCTATAAGGATTAGTGTTGTCATTTGCCGCTTCATGCACGTTGTTAGAACTAGAAGTTGACCCAACCACCGTTTCTCCCATTCTCCTCTTACTAACAAATACTTCTCCATGTGCATACCAACACTGGTAATTCTCCATAAATCCTTTGTGTAGAAGATGCATCATTAAAACATCTAGATGCAGATATTTTTTATTTTGACACTTCCTGCATGGACACCTAATACCGCCTCCAGTAAAATTTCTGGGAATAGATGTTATGAAATTAATAAAACCCTAAACCCCGTTACAATAATCAATCCTCCGCAATCCTTGGGGTGAATCTCGATACATCCATGAACGACCATCCATGACTTATATCAAACCTCTATAAAAATTATAACAATTTACAAACAAATACAATCTTACAAAATCTAAAACAAACTATAACAGGTATAAAATTATACATTCATATACTACAAGTTTGTTTGAGAAATAACAATAAAACATGTACATCTACTAACAAAATACATATACTAAAAAAACAATAAAATTGACATTTAAATGTTAAAATTTAAAAAGATAGAATTACTTACAAAAATTGATAAAATCCGTCGATAAATCAAAACATGGATGTTGTGACCACAAAACTTCAAGAAATATAACTTCTTGTGCTGAGATGAGGGAGATTTTTATTTGGGGGGGGAGGGGGGCTGGTTGTTTGCAGATAAGGAGAGTTGGGATTAGGAAGAAGGAGAAATAAGGGAGGAGAGGGTCGGCAGAGAGGGCATATATTAACTTTTTCTGACGGTTTCACCGACGGATTTTCCATCGATGAGTCTGTCGGCTATTCTGACAAAAAAAATCGAAACGTCACCATACAGATCTGCCATTTCGAATCCCTTGGTGATTCCGTCGGCATTTCAAGAGGTGAGTCGATCACGTCACCGTACGGATTTGCCATTTTGAATCTATCGGTGATTCCGTTGGTAAAAATAAACCCGCCAAAACCCTCACGTCAGCGACCCATCTTTTTTTTAATTCTGAACTTTCCGTCTGTAATTTAGTCGGTAACTACCGACAGAAAGTGTCCGTCGGTAGTTACCGACTGAATTACAGATGGAAAAAGTTCCGTCGGTAATGTCAACCTCAAATTACCAACAGAAATAGTCCGTCGGTAAATCCGTTGCTATTAAGTGAATTTCTGGTGGTGGGGTCTTGGTCTGAAACAATTGATGTTGGGATTCCATGAAGCCTTACAACTTCGTTCACATAAATCATAGCCAACTTGTCAACTGGATCTGTCATCTTTACTGGTAGGAAAGGGCAGACTTAGTGTAAACCCTCGGTTATAATTTTTCTAGGTATTTAAAAGATGAGAAATTTAACCAATAGTAAAATGGGTTAAATTAAATTAAAGAAACCTAAATCAAGATAAAAATAGTGAAATTAATGAAATGAAAAGTGAATATAGTACTAAATCATTGAAAAGAAAAGCATTTGTGAGGACAAAATGAATATGTAAGATCAAGAGAGGTCAATATTCAAATAACAGAAGGTTGGGAGTTTATGTATAAATGATAAAAAGGGGTGGGGATAAATGTGCAATTAACAAGATGTTAGAACTATAAATATCATTCTATTTTCTCTCTTGGAGGGACTGGCAAGAGTAAGAGAGAGTTTAGAGAGAAGCTGGAGAGAAGATATATTGATGGTAAATCAACCGACAGTTATAACTCCACCTTCCACCGTTGGATCAACATGATATGCGGGTATGTTGTTCTCATCCATGTCATGTACATTTTCACCGTAGGGATTTTCTATATCAGTCCCCGTTTGAGAGATACCGAGGGAGGAAAATATCTGGGAAAATACACTTCTGGACAGTCTTCTTTGCTGTCTGTTTTCTCCTTCGACCACTGTTGGATTAGGCTATAACTTGGATATGTTGTTCTTCTCGATTTTTTCTAGATTCTGAATGGTGGAGATCTGAAACAAACATTCGGTATAGAAGTTGTGTATCTCGCACAGTAGGTCTGTAAGTTTGAGGTTAGTTCGGTTAAACCCATATTTCTGGAAATTTCACCATTTGATGAAGTTAATATTTGGATATGGTATACTCATAATAATGCATTATAACTTGACAGTATAGATTGTTTGGAATATTATTCGTTTGTTATTTATGGTTGATAGAAACTGTGTCAAGGATTGTGTTTAGAAGAATATTGTTCGGAAAGTTTGTAAAATCGACAAGAATGTTTTATTTTGACGTTAAGAGGGAAGATTGAAATAAATAAGTTAAATTGGCTCTTATAAAGATATTCTTTTTTTATAGTCTTATACGATATGTGATATGGCCAGGGGTTGAGATGATAGAGAAAAAAAAGTTAAATTGTGGATGTTGTGTGTAAATGGAAATGTTGATGAATCTGGACAGCTTCGTCTCCTAACTTTTGGAGAGAATTCGAGTAGAAGGATGAGAGAATTGGGATCAAGTTTCTTCATAGTAATTGTAGTTTTGGATGTTAGCTAACTAAGAAATTGGTCTTGCTCAATATAGAGTTGTAGAACCCCAGCTATGGGTCATCAACCGAGATTGGGTCTTGACAGACCCTATAGGGTAGTGTTTGTTGATGAGCAATTTTGACTATCTCAAAGGCAGAACTGGGTTCTCCTTCCTTCAAAGAACTTGTAGCCTCGTTTATTAGCTTTCCAGCGAGACTAATCTCGCTTGAAACAGAGTTCTATAAGTCTAGATATAGTTAAAAATTTGATAAGTGTTCAGACAGTAACAGTTCAATGTTTAGACAGTAACAGTTGGATAGTAACAGTTCAATATCTTGACAGTAACAGTTGGACAGTAACAGTTCAATTTGTAGACAGTAACAGTTCAAATGTCTAGACAGTAACAGTTCAAAGTGTAGACAATAACAGTTCAAATGTCTAGACAGTAACAGTTCAAAGTCAGACAGTAACAGTTGGAAAAGTCAAATAGTAACAGTTCAAAGTCAAACAGTAACAGTTGGAAAAGTCAAACAGTAACGGTTTAAAGTCAAACAGTAACAGTTCAAAGTCAGACAGTAACGGTTCAAAGTCAAACAGTAACAGTTCAAAGTCAGACAGTAACAGTTGGAAAAGTCAGACAGTAATAGTTCAAAGTCAGACAGTAACAGTTGGAAATTGAACAATAACAGTTCAAAGTTAGACAGTAACAGTTGGAAATTGGACAGTAACAGTTCAAAGTTAGACAGTAACAGTAGACTTTCACGTGAATACTATATAAAAGAATTGAGTCATACGAACACTTGCACATTGAGATACTAACTCTAAAAATATACATGATATATGTATGTATGTATGTTATTATGAGGAAATGAACATGCATAAGAAAGTAACATATGAGTAATGGATGAATATGAATTCTCTATAATATCGGCCTGAAAGAATGATAACTATGGTTGGATAAAGGATGACAACATTAATGGGTGTAATGAGAAAAACATAAGATATAAAAAAAAAGAAATGATTGAAAGAAAGATTTATTAGCTATTGATATGATTATTATAAAACATATCCTTGAATGAGGAAAATTTATGAGATGAGTCTGTGACTGCAGGAGGGACAACTGGTGTGGTGCAACAGCAGCAACAAGGGAGCACGAGTAGAGCTTCTACTGCAGGTAGGTGACTTTCACCTTCCTTTTAAATAATGTTGAATAATGAAAATACTTTATCATGAATGTTATTGTATTGTGTTAATTCAGATACCAGACTGTCAAATGTTTAAATGTTAACAAATGGTTGATTAGCTTCGGCTAAAGGTGTCGATACACGACGTCGGGCGACGGCTCCCGCTTTTTTTGTTTATTTAACAAAAAGGGTTTTTTCTCAATTGGGGAAAATAAAGATTTTATTGGAGTCGCCATCTAGTAATTTGAGGGAACTAGAAATCCCAAATTAGACACTGGTCCCAGAGATTCGGGTACGGGGTTAGTTATGATTAAGGGAAGGTAGACACCACCCTTAAAACATCCTTTCAAAAGAAAGGTTACCCTTACTTGTGTGTTTTTTATTTGATTCAAATGCGATTATATTTTGGGCTTATTTGTAAAAATTTTATGATTAACATCGGTCCCTAAAAATAGGAGACACGTTAAAAATGACATCAATCCCTAAAAATTAGGAGAGTCGTCTAAAATATTAACGTTTATCCCTAAAAATGAGAGTTACGTCTGGGTTACCAAAAGAAATAATGGATATAATCCATTATATTTTGGGTTTATTGGTAATTTGTTTTTTTAAAAAAAAAAATGGTTAACGTCGATCCCTAAAAATAGGAGACGCGTTAAAAATGACATCAGTCCCTAAAAATTAGGAGACTCGTCTAAAATATTAACGTTTATCCCTAAAAAGGAGAGTTACGTCTGGGTTACCAAAAGAAATAATGGATATAATCCATTATATTTTGGGTTTATTGGTAATTTGTTTTTTTTTTAGATGGTTAACGTCGATCCCTAAAAATAGGAGACGCGTTAAAAATGACATCAGTCCCTAAAAATTAGGAGACTTGTCTAAAATATGACGTTTCAACCCTAAAAAGGAGAGTTACGTCTAGGTTACCAAAAGAAATAATGGACATAATCCATGTTTGGTATTTACATTTTTTACATCGGTCCTTTTTTAAAAAAGAGACGTGTCGACTTTGGTTTTTGTATTTTTTACGACATGCGAGAAAATTTACAAGCATTTATATATAAAAAAATATCAAAAATACCAGTAGAAACCCAAAAAATTACCTGAGTGCCACTGTAGGTAAAATACTGAAATACCCTCGAAGTTCTCTGAAAATTACGAAAATGCCACTGGCGGCGCGTGTGGCACACGTGCGGCACTGTTGGCGGCGGGGAGATTTTCCAGCGAGATTTCTGACCAACCGATGGTCGATCCTGGTAGATCTGATGTCGAGGATTCTTATGGTGGTGGTCTTGACGGTCGTTGATGGCTGATGAGTGAGAATCGACGACTTGAAGCTTCGGTGGCCGCCGACAATCGCGACCCTTTTCCGGCCAAATGGGGCGGAGAAAACGCTGGAAAAGGTCGTTGTTTCGCTTTTTAGGAGGTTGGCGACCTTTCTGTGGTGGTTTGGAGGCTTGAGACGGTCGGAGATGGGAGATCAGGGGAGAGAGAGAGAGTCGTTGGCGAGAGGAGAGAGAAGCTCTGGGTTATGCTACGGTGTGAACGCTAGCATGGTACACCGGTGCAGCTGAAGCCTGTGATCCGTTGGATCTCTGATGAAAAGATCGTGCGGCTGTGATTGGCTTGATTTGCAGGTTGATCGGACGGTCCGGATGAACAGAGTTTTGATCTTGTGTGACGCGGTGCACCAAAATCTCGGTACACCGGGTGACATGGCGCAACGGGATCAAAGCTTAGATTATTTCAAGGGCTGAGATGTGTTTGGGTTTTAATCTAGTGTGGTAAGCCCTATTGTATCCTATTAAATCAATGGTTCAGATCTAAACACTATTAGATCTAACGGTTAAGATATATTTAATATTTTCCATATTGTTTTTTTAAAAAATCAATATCCTACTCTCATGAAGAAATAGTAAAAAAACTTAAATAGTAATCTGGATACTTTCTTTTCTTTCTTTTTCTTCCGTTTTCCGTCCCCCTCTCTCTGGCGTACTGTCACTGGCTATTTATATCCAAGGGGACATACAAATCTCAAATTTCCACAAATCTTATTTTTTTATCACCGTTTGCTTTCGGCGCAACTGCCCATTTGACAAAATTTTTTATTTTATTTTATTTTATTTTTTTATTATATATAATAATATATATTTATATAGGTAAAATTAAAAACTCAAATCAGTATTAGAAAAACCCGATTCAACCGCTAAAAATCCATTTTAACGACCGAAAATTATGTTGAAACACTGAAAAAAACTTTTGATGAGTATCAACCCGGTAAACCGGGTTTTGACCAAAAAAATAACAGTTTTGACCCAAAATGGCCTGAAACTCATTTTTTACCCCGGTTGACATGGTTGGACCTGTATTGACTTAGATGGACTCGGTTTTGACCGAAAATGACGGTTTTGACCCGAAACGGCTTGAAACTCATTTTTTTCTGGTTAACATGGTTTGACCCGTATTGACTCGGTGGACTCGGTTTTGACCGAAAATGACGGTTTTGACCCGAAACGGCCTAAAACTCATTTTTTACCCTGGTCGACATGGTTTGACCCGTATTGACTCGGTGGACTCGGTTCTTATGGAAAGATGCGGTTGACTCGAGAAAAATATTTTTTTTTAATTTTAAACTTTTTCTTAATTTTTTTGGATTTTTATAAATAATAATAGAAATAAAATAACATTCAAGAAAATCTTGGTGAATCCAAAATTGGGTTACAACAAAAGGCATCTGAAGAGATGACCTTGAGCAATGAAATATCTTATCATGAACATTGTCGTATTGTGTTAATTCAGATATCAGATAGCCAAATGCTTAAATGTTGACAAATGATTGATTAGCTTCGACTAATGGCATCCGAAGGAATGACCGGGACAAACGATTGATTAGCTTCGGCTAATAGCATCCGAAGGGATGACCAGGACAAACAATTGATTAGCTTCGGCTAATGGCATCCGAATGGATGACCGGGACAAATGAATTATTAGCTTCGGCTAATGGCATCCGAAGGGATGACCGGGATAAACGATTGATTAGCTTCGGCTAATAGCATCCGAATGGATGACTCGGACAAACGATTGATTAGCTTCGTCTAATGGCATCTGAAGGGATGAACGGGACAAATGAATGATTAGCTTTGGCTAATGGCATCCGAAGGGATGACCGGGACAAACGATTGATTAGCTTCGGCTAATAGCATCCGAATAGATGACTGGGACAAACGATTGATTAGCTTCGACTAATGGCATCCGAAGGGATGACCGGGAAAAACTATTGATTAGCTTCGGCTAATGGCATCTGAATGGATGACCGGGACAAATGAATGGTTAGCTTCGGCTAATGGCATCCGAAGGGATGACCGGGAAAAACGGCATCTGAAGGATGACCGGGATAAATGAATGATTAGCTTCGGCTAATGGCATCCGAAGGGATGACTGGGACAAACGATTGATTAGTTTCGGCTAATGGCATCTGAATGGATGACAGAGAAAAATGAATGATTAGCTTCGGCTAATGGCATCCGAAGGGATGACCGGGACAAACGGTTGATTAGTTTTGGCTGATGGAATTCGAAGGGGATGGCCGGGGTGAGTGAATAGTTAACCTCAATAAATGATGTCTTAAAAGAATGGCTGGATTTAAGATTATAGTTGATTGCAAGAATTGGTGCATATATATGTACTGCAAGTTGTGTATACCAAGAACATGAAGGAACTACAAATGTCACGCTTCAAACATGAGATAATGTTAATGCTTCGTTAAACTGCCAGACCATTTTCTTATTGTTATTATTATTATTATTATTATTATTAAGTAATTGCATTCTTGTAAATGTTTTGTACTACAGTAGGGACGTCATACCAACAAGGTGCCTAGGAAACCCGATACACGGGAACCTACTTTTGCAAGGAATCATATAGTTGCATTCTAAATCATGATGTATTTTATATGAATCAATGTACTGAATGTATAACTATTATTAGATCCTTTTAGATTAAATTCGTGATGACTATTTGTAGGATAGAATACAAACTCATGACTATGCATGTATATTTTAAATGCGAACTTCTAATCATGCAACCATAATATTATGAGTTTATGTAAGATTCACTTTTAAATGAAATGTTGATTGTTGTTGATGTATGGATTATATATTGATGATGTGAAGGGAACATGTTCGCCGATTACCGACACAATGTGTGTCAAGTACAAAAAAAAAATTACTGTTGTTTTGGGCTTGAAAAAGCCAGGTTGTTACACTTAGTTTATCCACAATGACCCAGATTGCATCATTTCCCCTCTTTCCTCTAAGTAGTCCCGACACAAAGTCCATTGTGATCATCTCCCACTTCCACTCAGGGATTGGTAATGGTTGTAAAAGCCCTGCTAGTTTTCGGTGTTCTACTTTTACTTGTTGGCAAATACTATATTTTTCCACATAGCCAGCCATTAAGGATCCTTCCGGACTCACATTTAATACTGCTCTCAATCTCTTTAGCTCAATCATGGTTTCCTCATTCCAAGTCACTGGTCCACCCCTAATTACCTTGTCTTTATGGCTGAGAGCATCTGCGACTACATTTGCTTTTCCTGGATGATAATCTATAATACAGTCGTAGTCTTTAATTAATTATACCCATCTCTGTTCTCGCATGTTCAACTCCTTCTATGACATTAGATATTTAAGGCTCTTATGATCCGTGAAAATTTGAACCCGGGATCCGTATAAGTAGTGCCTCCATACTCGTAGAGCAAAAACTAATGCTGCCAATTCTAAGTCATGAACTAGGTAGTTGACTTCATAAGTCTTCAATTGTCTCGATGCATAGGCAACTACTTTTCCATGCTGCATTAGGACACAACCCAGTCCTTTTCTAGAGGCATCATTGTAGACTACAAAGCCTTCTGTTCCGGATGGAAGGATTAGTATGGGGGCAGTAGTAAGCTTTCTCTTCAATTCTTGAAAGCTCTCATCGCACTCCTTTGACCACTCCCATCTTATGTTCTTCCTAGTGAGTCGTGTCAATGGAGTTGCTATCGTTGAAAACCCTTCGATAAACCTTCTATAATACCCTGCCAATCCGAGAAAACTACGAATTTCAGTTACTGTAGTAGGCCTTTCCCATCTCAAAACTGCTTCCACCTTTTGAGGATCCACAAAAATGCCTTTTGAAGATACTACATGCCCCAAAAAGGTAACTTCTTTTAACCATAAGTCATATTCATCCAACTTGGCATACAACTGGCGGCTCCTCAAAGTCTGTAGTGTCTGTCTCAGGTGTTGTTCATGTTCCTCATAGGATTTGGAGTAAACCAAGATGTCATCAATGAATACGACAACAAACTTATCAAGGTATGGTTGGAATACTCGGTTTATTAAATCCATAAAAAGTGTCGGAGCATTAGTTAATCCAAAGGGTAGCACCCAGAACTCGAAGTGTCCGTAGCGAGTTCTGAAGGCAGTTTTTGGCACATCTTGCCCTTTGATTCGCATCTGGTAGTATCCTGATCATAAATCAATCTTTGAGAATATTTTAGCACCCTTTAACTGATTGAACAAATCATCTATCCGTGGAAGCGGATATTTGTTCTTTACCGTCACTTTATTCAGCTGACGATAATCTATGCAAAGCCTTAACGTTCCATCTTTCTTCTTCACAAATAATACGGGTGCTCCCCAAGGTGAGTTGCTTAGTCGTATGAACCCTTTGTCTAAAAGCTCCTACAATTGAATTTTCAACTCATCCAACTCTTTTGGGGCCATTCTATACGGTGGTTGGGCTATAGGAGACACCTCAGGCAATATGTCGATGGTGACTTCAACTTCTCTTTCTAGGGGTAGTCCTGGCAATTCTTCCGGAAATACGTTCGAAAATTCCCTCACAATTGGAATGTAAGACAGTCCTATTTTACCCTTTTTTTGAATTTAACACATAGGCAAGGTATGCTGTACAACCTTTCTTTAGTAGTTTTCTTGCAACCATACCCGAGATTATATTTGTAAAGTTGGAAATTCTCTCCCCCTTGAAGACCATTGTTTCACCCTTATCCCCTTGAAAAGTTACTATTTTTGTAAAGCAGTTTAGACAAGCCTTATTTTTGCCCAGCCAATTCATACCTAGAATTATATCAAAATCACTTAATTCTAGGGATATTAAATCTTCTTCTAGTTTACACCCATTAATGTTAATTCCCACCCCTTAAAAAACAACGTTTGCTTCCATAGTTTCACCCAAAGGTGTCCCAATAATAAATTCTTTTTCTAGCCTTTTTGTTTCCTTACTCAATTTGGTTACATTTTTATTTGTATAAAGGAGTGGGTGGCATTAGAATCAAACAAAACATGCATTTGATAGTCATTCATTTGTAGCATATCTACCACCACATCTGATGCTGCTCTAACATCCTCCTAGGTCATATGGAAAACCCTTCATTGATCCCTTTTATTTTGCACTCTGGGTCGTCACCTATTTGAGTTAACTCCTGACTGAGTCAACCTTCCCGGTTTGTTTACTATGATGGACTGCTGATGACTCTGACTTTGCTACCTATGTCTTTGAGGTTGTTCAGTGTTTAACTGGGGGCGTTCCCTTTTAAAGTGACCCTTCTCACTATAGTGATGACATCCTCTTCCCAAGTACTAGCAAGTTCTCCACTTATGACCTTCTCCTCGATATATGTAGCATTGTTCAGGAGAAACCAAGCAATTCCCGGGGTGTCTTTGTTCACACTGAGCACATCGAGGGTAAACAATTTCCTTCTGTTCATTAGGCCCCCTTACAGCTATAGCCCTGGAACGGGTCTGACCACTTCTCGATTTCCACTGATATTCTGTCGGGAGCTAGTTGATGTCCCCCTTTTCTTTTTGAATTGAAGGATCTGTTCGCCTCTACCTTTCTTTGGAAGCGGTGGCCTGCCTAAAAATTCCATATCCTTTCGTTTTCTTACATCCCTGTGACTCTGTTGGTCTTCTTCCATACAAGCCTCTAAGGCTTGTGCTGCTTCAATCAGTTCCCTTACTGTCTTGAATTGTAAAGCAATCAACCCCTGCTTCAATTCTTGTCTGAAGCCATCCCTTAACTTTTCTATCATGTGTTGTTCTGATGGGATATAATGTAGTGCGAATAGCGAGAGGTCAATCGTCTCTCGTACTCGAGTACTAACATTCCCTCCTGTCTTAAGGCTAGGAATTCATGTTCCTTCATCCTCCGATGATATTTGGAGTAATATTGATTCTCAAACTCTATCTTGAAATCATCCTAGGATAGGGTTTCTATAGCCCTCCTCAACTGAATTGTCTCCCATCAAGTTATAGCACCATCTGATAGTAATTGTGTAGCACAATCTACCCATCATGTGTGTAACCTCCCACATCGAAAGAAGAGTGTCGAGAGCCAGGGCATATTAAGGCAGTTGGTACCTAACCTTACAGGACGCGTTTTGGGGCTTGTGGGCTGCCAGGAACAAAATCGTGAGGCGTGGAAGCCGGGTTGGGCTGAGCCATAGCGGACAATATTCTGCAAGGGGGAGTGGGTCTTGGATCATCACCAAAGTATCTTGGAAATTCAAGCTTTGTCAACTTGGATGAGAACATTTGTCTTCCTCCTTCTGCAGACTCCTTAAACTCTTCCTTATTGTGGCGAGAATGACCACTACGGTCATTCGTGTTACTGCTGGATGGGTCTTTAGTTGAGAGCAAGGCCACAGATAGCTTATTGATGACTTCCTCCATGTGATGTAACTTGTCATTAAGACCGAGTTCCATCCGACTCACACTATCTTGAAGTCCTCCAAGCTCAGCTTCTAAATTTTCAATTCTTTCTTTGTTGGTTGCCATTGTAAGATATAGTTGTCATACCAATGATAGGCCCAGTTAAAGCTATTATAATTGCTAATTAGATAAAATTCCTTTTAGGGTGAGGATGAACCACAATAATTTACTCTGATTAATCATACTCATTACTGCATAATGAAAGGGATTAAATACTTAAAATAAGAAATTCAAATAGCTACAGTTAACGAAATAATAGCTAACAGCTATGGACCAAGCCTTCCAATGGAATGATGCCAGCAAATCCTCATGCAACTGGTGTTTTCTCCACATCCCCTGCATGTGGCACATTTCTCCCCCACATTTCTTGCATGATTCATGTCATAAACCATAGATTCTTGATAGGAACACGTAGTGACCTTCTTGGTGGTTTGTCAAAAGAGCTATAGACATTCCATTCTCAGAGTAGAGAAGCAGCAAAGACAATCCTTACATGATCCCACTTCCAACAGAGAATATTAATTAACTAGAAATCGAAACATTGATGAAGTCATAATCAGAGGTGAAGGCGATAAGTAGGAGTGGCGCAAAGATGGTTTGCTCTCGGGGTTACAAGACCAAACGCCTCAGTCATGTCCAATTCCTCCGGCAACATATTGTTAGGAAGCTCCCAATCAAAGCAATGCACCAGCTGTGCCACAATTTGCAGAACCATGGTTAGTCCCAAATGCATTCCAGGGCAGCCCCTGCGCCCAGCCCCGAAGGGGAGAAGCTGGAAATCGCGTCCACGAACATCTATGTTACTCCCAGCAAACCTCTCTGGAATAAACTTATTTGCATCAGTCCAAGCACTTTGGTCGCGTCCAATAGCCCAAACGTTTACAATAACACGTGTTTTTTGCGGGATGAGGAAGCCATCTATAGTGCAATCTTCCATTGACTCGTGAGGGATAAGTAGAGGTGCCACTGGATGGAGCCTGAAAGCTTCCTTTATAACCATGTGCAAGTACTCCAAGCCCTCCAAGTCTGATTCTTCCACCATTCTATCCATGCCTATTTTCTCTTCCAGCTCTTTCTGGACTTTCTTCATTACTCTTGGATGCTTGATGAGCTCGGAGAGAGTCCACTCAATTGCTGTGGCTGAGGTGTCCATTGAGCCTACAAGCATGTCCTGAAAGAGAAAGGTATAGATTTAAGGATAATCAATGTGATTTATGTGCTGCTTACTAACAGTTATTTTAATTCTATTTACCAAGATTATGGCTTTGATGTTGTCTCGACCAATACGATACTCAGTTTCTTCAGATCCCAAGAAGTCCAACATGACATCAACAAAATCTTTGGTTCTGTTTTCATCCTTGAATTGAATGTGCTCATCAATAATCTTCTCAAAGAAGTCATCAAAAACCTTGCCTACGGCCTTCATGCGCTTTGTAAGACCCTGAAGGTCAAGTGGCGCAATTGGAGGGATGTAATCGCCGAAGTTAAAACTTGCTGCTAAACGCATGCCCTCATGAATCACTGGTTTGAACCCCTTCTCATCAAATTCCTTTTCCATGTATTTCTTTCCAAAAACCATCCTACAACTGATGTCAGCGCTTAGAGATGAGACCTTGGCACTAAGATCAACAGCAACACGCTCACGAGAAGCATCTTTAATGTAGTCAATCAAGAGGTCAAGCTCTTGTTTCCTCGAGGACATGAAAGAATTTATTTTATGGTTGCTAAGCAACTCAAGGGTACACATCTTGCGCACGTTGCGCCAATAAGAGCCATATGGAGCAAATGATAAGCTCTTCTGCTCGTAAGAGATATGCTTCGCAGCCTCATTTGGTGGCCTATTAGCAAACACGAGGTCATGGGTCTTAAGAATCAATTCGGCAGCCCGAGGCGATGAGACAACTACAGTAGGCACCAAGCCTAACCGCATATACATGATAGGGCCATACTTGTTTGCTAGTTGATGCAAGTCTTGGTGAGGGAACTTCCCTAGCAAATGTAAGCTACCAAATATAGGAAACCCTATTGGACCAGGGGGTAACTTGCTATCCTTGATCTTTCTTTTCGACAGCCAAGCTCGGAGGAAGAAAGCGAGCACAATCAAGACTAGAGTGGTTAATATCCAAGCCATGCTATGTCTGATTTATTAAGGTTGGGTTCTATGTGCCAGTGGTGAGCTATAGCTAGCTTTTCTTTAGTGAAAGCAAACCTAAATCCAACTCTTGCTTCATAAAGAGAAGACGCTACACATAGTCGTAACTAGGGAGATCGATGATAACAGGAAGAAGACAAACTGGGGATAAGTTCAATGTCTTTGTTTGTATCGCTTCTTGTTTTTTATTTTGAACAAAGGGATCAATTGTGGATATCTGAACTCATTTACTTGTCTCAATTTGGTTCCACCAATTCTACTAGTAGGAGGAAATCAATCAAGAAAAAGACATCAATGTTAGTATAAAGGTGTGGTTTTTTTTTTAATTTAATGTAGGTATTCGGGCCAGTTTGCGTGCACCTCGACTAATTCCACGGGCTTTGAAATTAACGACCATATAAATTAATTTTTTTATTTAATATTCAATAGTCGAACCGGTTATTGCGATTCTCTTTCTCGATTTGATTATGACCAGCATACAGTGAAAAGAAAAATATTATGGTTTCTTTATCTTAAAATGACAGCTGAATTGTAAAAAAATATATATGATTTAATAAACTCTAAATATCAATACTTCTTAATTTTTTTAATCTAATAAAAAATAACATACACTATTGTTTAAAACAAACCTATTTTAAAAAAAACTAAATCAAATAATAAAAAAAAAACTAATGAGGCTAAGTCAATTATAATAGACCAAGACTCAGTGTACTGTGAATTACTACAGTTCAATTATGGTTTTGCTCTCTATGGTACTAGTCAAGGAAGTGCAAGTTGAGGCGCAAGTTAATCTTTTCACGAGATTTGATTAACATTATTAAATTTATCAGGATAAATTATTCTTTTTATTTTTATTTTTTTCACAATAAAAGGATTTAATTATCTTTAAAATGCAAAAAAAAAAAAAAGGCTTAGGATCTACAGACATCTTAATCCTTCATTTAAAAAAAACAGTTAAATAAATAAACTACTTTTAAAAACAAAAACAAAAATGACCACAGAGAACTTGCAGGCATTGATAATGATGCTCGACCCAGTCTATGATTTTACACTAAACTGCTGGGCCATCAGTCTATGATTTTAACTTGGCATATGATGATGTTTCTCTAATCACGGCGAGACAGTAAGCCAAACTTGGCTCAATATTAATATTATTTGTCCTCTCTCTTGTATATTTTTCTCACATTTAATTCAGGGCCACAAAAAATCTACCCATGTCTTCCTTTATGTAATACTGGATAAGATTGATTTGATATAACGATGATAGACTGGTTTTTTTTTTTAATTGTTTTTAAAAAATTAAAATTTTTATTTTTTTATTATTTTAAATTAGTTTTTTTTTTTATTTTTAGATTATTTTGATGTTTTCATATTAAAAATAATTTTTAAAAATAAAAAAAATATTATTTTAATATATTTTTAAATAAAAAACATTTTAAAAAATAATCATAATTAAACTCTCAAATACGTTTTTAATAACTTAACATACTTTGGCATTGAAATTAGATAGCGTTCTTCTGTTAATTAATCAATTAAGCCAATGCCAAACATTAGCCAAAAACCTAGAGAATATATATATATATATATATATATATATATATATATATATATATATATATATATATATATATTATGACTAGATTCTCGATCGTAAATCCCACCGGTGCAGGTCAGTCATCTTGGCATGACTGTCATTTGAAATGGAATCAATGGGCCTGATAGGTGGCTTGAATTGAATATGCGCCGCCTGCCGCCGCCTTCTACACTCCGACCTAGTCTCCCAAGCCCAAACTCCATGTACCGATTCGACATTGCCTCCATTAAATTTCTGATTATGTTATCATACTTAAAAAAATAATAATTTTAAGTAGAAAAATTAAATATTTAAAAAACATGGTCTCAACAATGTTTCAAACTTTGATGGCTCCCTGCATGACATGATTAAGTGTTTCGATGTCCGTTTATCTTTCAAATGCTCTAATTGCTATTCAAGTTTAAAAAAGTAATATTATGATAATATTAATATTTATTGGCATATAAAAACCTTAGTAAATCTTATTAAATATATATTTTAATTTTTAATTCACAATTAAAACTTTTCTTGGTGCTAGAAAACTGGTTCAAAAGAGTTACACTTTTTCTTTTTCTTTTTTGCGTTAAACAAAATTTGATCCAACGTTTGACGAAGAGCAGGCAGGTAACTTGTTATTATTCTAGTCCTCAGTTAATTTAATGAGCCACCCATAGGACCTTCAGAATTACAGGGTTTTTTTTTTTTTAATCAATTTGCACCAACTGAAGGAGAAACTAAAACCACCAAGAAAACCTGTCATCTCTCAAGATTCACACGTCCTCTCGGCGTCAAGAAACTTCAATTTCTGCAAGATTCATCACCACCACTACCAAATGGCCTCAACTTCACCAGAACCACCATCAACTCCCGAAGAATCTCGACCGTTAACACCACCATTATCACCAAGTTCAACAGAAATCCTTGAAACCGCAGCCCAACATGCCCTGAACAGTGAAGACCCTTCTTTCCTCATCGCTGTTCTCAACGAGCTCGACCTCCCCGTTCTCACCTACCGTTCCCGTATGATTTTGAACCACTTAATACAGTACCACCCTATCCCCCTCTGTCACCGCCTCTCCAAAATCATTTTTTCCCTTAGGGATACCATAACTAAGGTGACATCTGCAGTTGCTCTCGAGATTTTCAAGAGCTTCTTCTCTGATGCCTCCTGGGGAGAATTCATTAAACCTTTGCTTCTTGATCTCAAAAGGGATGACTATGCAGTAGAAATTATTCCAATTATAAACCAACTTTTATCACATTTCAATCCCCATTATATACCAGAAAATGATTGGCCCGGGTTCACAACTGCAGTGTGCGATAATTTGGATTCTGATAAAGAAGAAGTGCTAAAATTCGTGCTTTCATTGATTAACAGGTTGTTTACTGATGGTGCTGAAAAGATATTAGAACTAAGTCTTGAAACTTTGTGTGACAAACTTAAGAAAATATTACGTTCTAGTGATGTGTCATTGAAGGTGAAAGAAGCAGCTGTTGAGGCCTCTTTTGGTTGTATCTTGCGCCTTAAGAATGCCGTAAATGATGAATTCGTGCAAGATCTTTTGCGTAAAGTAATGAATACAGTTTTCTTTAATGGTGAAATAAAGTTTGATGCGAGTCAAGAGGGATATGCGCGTTTGATTCTTGATCAATTGGTTGCATTGGCCCGGACGGACGCGTGGTTCTTGAGAAACCAGGTTGATAAGGTACTTGAATTTACGTTTATTATCATGGAGAATCCTCAATGTGAAGAAAGAACAAGGTTTCTTGCGATAGAATTTGTGCTAGTTCTAGTTGAAGATAGAAAAGGTTGCCAGATTTTGGTAAATACGGGGGGTTTGCATATCAAGAGGATGCTTTCTCAATTGTTATGTATGATTGCGACTATAAACGAGAACACGGCATTGGATAATCGTGATGAGAGGGATCAAGAGCAATGGAGATTACTTGACCAGGGAATGAAAAGCATGGCTCGATTTTCACAAGCATTGGGTGGGAGATTTCTTTTGGAGGGCTTTCCTCAACCGTTTGAATCTTGCTTAAATTCTGAGGCATGGCAAAGACGCCATGCTGCTGTTAGTTCACTCTCCATTATTTCAAAGAATTGCTCAAAGGTATGGAAGCGTGACCTTCTGTTAAAACATATATGTAAGTTTTTCCCTTTTGGATGTTTTCATTTAAAGAGATAGAACGAACTTGAATCACAGCTCTGCAGCCTCTAACCTTCTTTCAAGTCCTTAAATATGATGTTTCTATCTACTGGTTCAAACTTCTGTTCTTCAGTCGTCCATTTATTTTCCCCGTAATGATTTCCTCCTCTCCTTCTTAGTGTTTTCGTTCAGTGAAAAAAGACGTCAAGTAATCACTTTTTTTGTTTGTGTTACAGACATTAAAGTCCAAGGTAGATCTTGTGGCCAATCCAATTATGAAAATGGTTGACGACATACATCATCATGTGCGTTGGAGAGCAATGTATGCAGTTGAGGAATTCTCCAAGTATTTACACCCTGAATTGCAGAATCACTATAATCAAAAGGTGCTGCCTGCTTTAACGAAAGCTATGGATGATTTCAGTGATTCCAAAATTCAGGTAAATTGTTTTCTTTTTCTTTTCTTTTTTTGAGCTGTTTTGAATCACCCACCACCCCCAACATATAGTCCTGCCTTGTTCTTAGTTTCTTTTGCGCATCACCTCTTATTAATTAATACTTCAAGTAGTAATAGTCAAGGTATTCTCAGACTGCAAAACTGACGTATTGACAGGCCTATCTATCATAAAAATAGTTGATGAAAGTGAAGTCAATGACAAGAAAATTAGATTTTGCTATAAAAATGAACCTTTGTACTTGTTGTAAAAGATGCCATTATGTGGTGTCAAACCTTGTTTTTTTTTTTTTTTTCCCTCCCATCAAAACACTAATGAGGATAGATTTTCCAAATATGGTGGTGCACTTGGAGCACATGGAATTGAAGAAGGTCCTCGCGCCTCTTTCTCCTGCTTTAATTTAGATAGAGCTTCTGATTAGTCTATCATTTATAGGCAGAGATATTGATTGGCATAGATCATATAGAAACTTTTGACAGGATTAAAATTGCTCAGTCAACTACTATATACGGAATTTTTGGCTCTCCCGACATCAATAAGAGGGTCATGCAATGAGGAGCTGAATGAAAATTGACTTGCCCTGGCACTGTTAGAAGTCTGTCACCATCTTGCTGACAGACGCTGTGCTGTAACTTGGTCTTTGTGGGATTGAAATTGAACCTAACCTTGATTTCAAGGTCTTTTAATAATCTTTTTGATCCTTGCGGAACGCAATCTAAGGTTGTTCTTCATCTACTTAAGATGCCTCAGTCATGAAATGAAACTCGAAGTCAGAATTGACATACCAAAAGCATGTTGAGAATGAGCTTGCAAAGGGGTTGTTAGAATTGAAATCGTGGAGACATCGCAGCCTTTGTAGTGTTGATTTTTGTTCATTTGGAATGAATTTTTAATTATCTGCCTTCTTTTGCTTACAGAATCTTGTCGTCTACCAAATATTTTGTATCAAATCCTCTTAGTTGGATTTAAGCTTTGGTTGAACTCGGTTGTCAAAATTAGCTCACTGCCTTCAAATATCTGGTTATCTGGTTTATGCATCTGTGCATTAACTCGTACACGTCTAAGTGAACTGCAATGTCACACAATACATTTGTTCTATCTTTTCAGGTGCAAGCTGCTATGGCAACTTATCACTTTGTTGAATATTGCACTTCAAATATGTTAGAACCTCACCTTGATGAGATTATCAGTAAATTGCTCAGATGCCTACAGGTGAGGTAGCATGTGATCTTTCTAATTGTGAAATATCTTTGTGAATGCTTCCCGTGGAGGATCTAGCATGTGTTTTCTTTTTTTTCTTTTTTCAAGATTTCCTTGATAAATATAAAAACTCACATGCACAAGCATAATTGTATAAAAAGAAGCCCGAGTCCATATGCAACTATATCTTGTCTCTGATCTGCAGTCTTTATGTTGATGTTGCATTTGCACAATCCAGAAAGGGAAACAACTATTGAAACTGTGGGCCTTATCAGCATTAGCAGCAATTGCTAAGTCATCACAGGTACCAGTCAAGAGTCAAGAGTTGCTTGTGGCCTATTTTAAATTTTCTGGTTTTTTATATTAATTGTTGTACTTTTGCAGGACCGGTTTCTAGAGTATTACAGAACAGTTATGCCTTACCTAAAAGTTGTGATGACGAAAGCAGAAGGGGAATCTAACAGCAAGCTCCTTTCTGCAACTGTTTCGTGCATTACAGCAATTTGGATGGTTTTTGGAAAGGACAAGTTCGGTGACGATACTCAACAGGTAATATTCAATACTGAAAATGTAAGATGCGGCTTTCGGATAGGGTAGTTGCTAGTTATTTGCTTGTTAATCCTGCCTGGTGTACCAAAAAAGATGTAATCTGTTTACATGCTGTACCGAATTTGGATTCATGGATGGGTTCAGAAGTCTCTTGAAGCCACCCAAATCAGAGATGTTTTAGAGTTTGCAAGACATATTGACTTAAGTATTTTTTAGTATAATGTTTTTGTTAGAACACATTCATACAGTAGCATTATTGACCCTTTTTTTTATCCTCATGCAAGGTTGTGCAACTTCTTGTTTCCACACCCATATCAAATCTGGAGATACATGACCCAATGAGAATTGAAGGGTTAAGGGTATGTTAATAGTAGTTGTACAGCTGCCACTGAAAAAAAAAATTGGTTCTTTATTAGAACCTTGTTCTTCACTGAAACATGTAAGATACTGCAGGCATGGGGCAGGCTTTGCAAATGCTTAGGCCACAGGTTCCAGCCTTATATGGAAGTAGCCATTCCTTGTTTGCTTCAATCTGCGCGGCTCACTTTGCCTGATGATGCTAACGTTGAAGAATCGGATGAAAGGTGAGTCTTCTTATTAGAAAAGTTTAAGAATTACTAGAGAAACAAATTGATGAGCTGAAAAATAAATGGCAGAACATGAATGTTATTCATATATACTGATGGATGAACATGAAAGTAAATGGATGAAAAGTTTAAGGTGAGTCTTCTGATTTTCGCATATGAGCGATGGATGAAGTGATTAATCATTCTAAATCAACTTCACTCTGAAATATTGAATATGTCTTACAAACTCTAAACAACGTTATCTATCATAATAAAATTAGTTCAATAATTTTTTCAAAACTGGGAACCCAAGTAATAAGTACAGGATCAAGTATAAACCATGCTATTTTTGGATATTTTTTTTTATGGCTGATGTATCAATTTTCTGTGTGGAACACTAATAAGAAACCGGATGATTCAAATCAAAACTGAGACTCTGGAGGAGAAAGCCACAGCTTGTGTATTGTTGCGTGATTGCGTTGCTGAACTGAAAGAAGGCATTGATTTATGGATTGATGAGGTGGTTAATTTTGTAACAATTAATAGTTTCCATAGCTTGACCTATGTGAACGAAATTTAGCATTTGTACGAGCATCTGTGCAGGTTGCTGAAACTTTAGTTCCACTTCTCAATTTTTACGAGCATGCTGAGGTTAGAATAGCTGCTGTATTAGGTAATTAAAAGCTAATGTAGTCTCCAATAATTACTTTTATGCATTTCTTAACCATCTCCAATAATCACAATTTCCTTTCTGCTTTGTAACTAGCCATGCCTGAAATACTGAAATCGTCGAAAGCAGCAATTGAGAAAAGGCTTCTCCAGAAATCTCCCTTTGAAAAGTTGTGTTCTGACATAATACCAGCTTTGGTTGAAGCACTGGTTAAGGTTATCCTGTAATTCATAATTAATAATATTATTATTGAATTGAATCAGATACCTTGTGATTATGAGAAATCTTTAACTACTACTAGTATTTGTTTGTAGGAAGAAGTCATTAAAATTAGTGCAGTAATGTTGGATTCCTTGGAGGATTGCTTGGAGGTCTGTAGCATTTTTTTTTCCCTTAATGTGTTAGTTGGTCCACTGATAAGAACATAAATATCAGTCTGAGAAATTTCTTTCTTCTATATGCTGTTAAGAAAGACCACGCATTCTCTTCCTATGAAAAGAACTGCATTTTATGCGTCAACTTTTGCTCATCTCTCCAGCATGAAAAATCTTAAATTGCTCCATATATGTATAAATTGTTATCTGACAGTTGAGCTTATATGGCTCCACCCTTAGATTTGACTGGATTACTTTCCTCATGCTGAATAGTCTAGGTCTCTAGGGAAGAATTGATGCTTTTATCTTATCAGCACAAACTTCTCTCCTTCAGTTATCGGGACCTGTTTTAAATATAGACCAGATCAAGCGCATCTTGTCTGTAATAATGGACGTTCTCGACACTAGCATATCCATTCCCAAAGTTGATGAAGCGTCAGAGCAAGGAGAAAAAGTTAGTAAGAAAGTAAGTGATTGTATCACTTTTCACTGGATGATTGACTCCGCAACCGCTTGGCTTGCTTTCATTTCATAAGGATATTATAGTAAGTGTTTTTTCTTATCACATATTTGTTTCTTGATAAAGGTTTGTGCTTGCTTGAAGATTTTCATGAAAACTTACAAGGGTTCCTTGTTGCAATTCTTCGACCAGCTTTTATCACGTATGGAACATATGTGGGTAGGTTTCATTCTTTAAGTCTTCCATTTTTTTACCCCTCTCTTACATAAGCTCAGTTTACTGTGATTCCCCTGTTAGTGACCAATTAGCATGTTGATGTCTCATGCTTAGTGAGCAGCATTCGCATCTGTGTAAAAGGTTGAACGGCCATGTCCATGCTTAAAACTGGCCTTTTCTTGTAATGTAGGTTTAGATGTCATTCCACGCTTAGGTGAGAAATTTCTGGCATAAAAATCTTCAGTATTAAGTTGGAAGTTGTTTTCCTTAAATCATATTGCTCGAGTACGAGGCATGGGAATAGAAAACTGGATATGTTGAAGAAGGTGGGTGTAGAGGTTGATTCTCTGGTCAGTTGTAATGCTACATCTGATAAAGAATGGGAAAATTACCAGTGCACACTTTTTTACTCTTTGAATAATATATTGTGAATATGAGCCCATGGAGCTTCAGAAACAGGGAGACAGAGAACTGAAAAATTGAGAGAGCTCTGCTCCATTTATTGTTTTGCCGCAGGTTAAGGATAAAACAGTTAAAGAAAGAAAAATTGCCTTGAAGATTTTCACTGATGTTGTAGAGGAATTCCGAGAAGAAGCTTTGAAGTAAGCCTAGTCCTTTTTAATTTGGTTAGAGAAGGCAAATTTAATGCACTATAATACCAAATTGATAAAGCAGGTTCTGTGAGAGTGAACTCTCGTTGCTATTTAAAGCTTGCAATGATGAAGAACCAGAAGTTCAAGAGGTCTGTTTATGACCCAGCCTAGTGATGACAATGATGTTGTGCAGCTCATAAATAGAGAAAATCTCTTATTGCAGATTGCTGCACATGGAATTGGTGTTGCTGCAGCCTTTGGTGGATCTATCTTCAAACCTCTGGTTGGAGGTAGCGTGTTTATTCTTCATGTAGTCCTGTTATTACCTGCGCGCAGTATTTATACAATAAATCCCATTTTTTTCATTTGGCAGAAGCAGTTTCTGCTCTAAATGCTAACATAAGCGAATCAATGGCATTGCACCGAGATTACATAATGGCCCATGATGCTGCTGTTACAGCTCTCGGACAAATATATCTATTCCACGAGGACAGAATCAATGCAAGTGAGGTGCATTGCTACTCTTGCTTCTTATATTTTGTATATTTAAGTAGTTTTGAATTTGGTCTACAAGTACAGAAAAGTGATTTCATTTTAAAATTCAAGCAATCTAGCTAGCTAAAAGACTTTCTTCTAACTTCAATTGAGGGGTAACGTGAGGTGGTAACAAGGCAGAAGTAGTCTACCATTACTTTTGACATCTTTCCAACTACCAAAACTAAAATTTATGATGACTTTTTCCAGCTTCTTCAATATTCCAAAATTTTGGAAACATGTTTTCAAAATCTTGAAGGGCTGGTAACACAGACTAATTTTTTTTGTTGGCTTTACATAGCAGAAATGGCTCGGGTGTAGGGTTGTCAATTTTGTATCTTTGAAGAGATTCAGTATGATATTTGTGTCTGGTGCTAAAGCTGAAGCAACTCTCCCCCATTCTGGTTTTTGACTGCAATAACAGCCAAGAGCTATATTATCATGGTGTAAAAAATATTCAGGTGTAAGTGTGATCTTACTGTCAGAGATGGTAGTGAGGATTATAAAATCACATCTGTAACTTATTCTAACCCATAGACTCAATCTGAAATGTCTACAAAGGAACGTGGCCTAATATTTTCAATCTTCTTAGCTATCCAATGTAATTTACAGAAAAGTTGCTGTTGAAATTTTCTGCAGGTCCCAAAGGGATTTCTCTACAGCTCTCAGTCTGTGGAAGCAATTTGATACTATATTTATGCTTCCATAATACGAATAGTTATAAACTTTATGCTAGAAGTTCCAGCAGGGTTTTCCATGCTGAATTTTGCTAGAAATGCTAATTTTATGATTGGATATTTTCTACTTGTATGCAAGATCTCTCCGTAGGTAAGTGATTTGTTATGTAAAATCCTCCTTCCTCCTATCCTTTTCAAATTGGATTGTGCTAATTTCATCAACTTCCATTTCTAATTTTCTATCATGTTTCTTCTTCCTTCTATTCTACAGACTCTTACAACATTTATTTCTAATCTACTTAGCAGGTGTTTAGTACATGGTTAAGCCATTTGCCAATAAAGAACAATCTACTCGAAGTCAAAATTGCACATGATCTGCTGTGTTCAGTAGTTGAGATGTAAGCCATAAGATACTTATTTTACCATATGAAACTGGTGTAACTATAATTGTCAGAATCAACTGTTTGTTGCATTTTTTATTCTCTCAGATCAGAGGACGAACTTCTTCGCCAAGATTTTGCTTATCTTCCCAAAATCATCGCTGCTTTTGCAGAGGTAATTTCTCTCTCTGACCTGTTGTGGGTAATACTCATAATATCTCTCAGTTTTCCCACCTCCATAAGATTTAACAATTTTCACTTTCTCTAAGTAGTTCCTTTAAGATCCAGAGTCATAAAAATAGTATATTGCTTGTGAAATCTTTCCGGTCTCTGGCCTTTGGAAAGACATCAGGTATATGGTACATTTTGCATTCAAGTACAATTTTACCAGACTTAGCACCAAAAGAGTGTTTATATACTCATCAAAATACATACAACATATTTTTCACTCATCGTTAAGTTTCTGCAAGTTCTGAAAAGGAAATAGTAATTTCTGCTGTAAATACTTTCCTTGCAGATACTATGGGCGGATGATGAAACGTTAGCAACAGAGGAAACCGTCAACCGAGTGATTAAACAGTTGAGGGACTTTAAGAGCAGGTTACCATCAAACATTTGGTCATCTATCCTGTCAACCTTGGAACCCTCTCGTCAGAATGTTTTGCAACTTTCATTGTCATCTTAGTTCACTATTTCTGGGCATCATGGAGTCCCTTGAGATTGAGCAAGGATTTGTCATGGATACTCCTGTTTGAGCCGTATTAAACAATATAAAGCATTTGTTTAGTGAAACATTCTTTTTCTGGTAAATCTTCTCTTCCTTTTTTCTCACCACGAACGAGTTTTTTAGTGGAAGGAAGGTGATTTTTTCTTATAAATAATGGGAAATAAAGTCGGCAATTAAACAGATAGTAACAAATAACAATAATTTAAGTCATTCTCATTGAAATCTGCAATATATGCGATGAAAAAGATTCCTAGTTGGTTCAGGAATCCGAAGCTACCTAGGTTTTAGATCTTGCATAACTAAGTGTTCCTCTCATGTTACAAAGTCTCATGGTTCTCTCCTTCTCTGTCACTCGATCATCTCAATCTCCCCACTCTCAGTTTTTGTTTCAACTACTATTGGTTAGAGATATGGAAGACTTTGGTGACTTGCGTTTCCATCTTACTCCACTCGACATAGTTAAACCAGGAGATGCTTCCATGACATGTGACAGGTTCTGCGTAGAGGTTGAAGGCTTGAAGCCTCTTTCAAGCCTCCAATACTTGACGAAGAGGATCTCTAAGGAAGAATATGAATCACTATTATAAAATTGACAAATACAAACAGAAACATTGACGTAATTTTTTTATCGGTATATTGCAATGACCTTTACCAACAGAATTTTTCATCTCTATATCTATTGGTAAATACTGACAGAAAAAATCCCTTGATATGTTGGGGATTCGGACCGGTGATGTTCTGATAGTTGCTCATTGGAGACTTAGCACACTGAGACACAATATTTAACGTAATTCAGCAAATCGCCTACATCCACGGGAGAGTTTCATATTATTAGAGATAGAGAAAGGATACAATACAAATATATGGAGGAAGAGGATCACTTCACTCAACTCAACTCACATCTCTCATTGCTGCACTTGCAGCTGCTGCAATGGCAGCAGGGCTGCTGCCCTTAGCAGCCCCTCTTTCTCTCTTCTTCTCTCTTTTCTTTTGCTCTCTCAATCTTTGCTCTACTCTCTCTCAGTGCCTATTTATAGGCAAGAATGGTGCCACCAGCTCCAGCTCATTTTCGGCAATGGTGGCTGCATTAATGGACATTACCGTCCATTAATGGTTGCTTGCATTTGTCAATGGACGATGTCGTCTATTTATTGCACATTAATGGCAACAAACCCAACATGATATATACCGAGAGAATTGTAGTAGGAAAATAAAAAATAAAAATAAAAAGTTAAATAGTACGATGGTGTGTAACTTTTATAGACGGCATTACCAATGAAAATAACCTAATGATAAAGTACATCCATAAATATGCCGATGGAAAAAAAAAATTATTTGCTCTTAAAAAGATGGTAAAATCCTTTAAAGAGTGCGATGAACAAGAAAGCACATAGAATCCCAGAAGGAGCAATTTAGCAGGGAACATTATTAAAAAAAAAACTAAAACTGCTCAGTGAATCCATGTAGATTGTCTAAAATCACTATGGATTCCTGTGTTGTTTTTACTGTGGATTCAAAGTATTTATCGGGGAGAGTTTTATTCATTCTCGCGATAACTTCTGGCCTTTTTTCTTTTGTTAGTTTTGATGGCTACGTGGCAAGCTCCCTGCCATATTTCTCCCTGTCTTTTTTGACAGGTTACAGCTTTCCCATCTCTTTCTTTTTGCACCAAAGAATGCCTTAGAGATAAACCAAACAACAAGTTCACAGTTTTAGATCCACTTTGCAAGCACCACTGTGCAGCCCTTCTATTAGAATTAGAATTAGAATTAGAACATATACTAAAATTGCTCAGTGTTTCATTGTGCAGTCCACAGTGAAACGCTGAGCAGTCTTTTCTTTTCTTTTCTTTTTGTTTTTATTTTTTATTTTTTTCATTTTTTATGCCTTTAAGGTTTATTTTTTCTTTTTTCTTTGTGTTTTTTTCTTTTAATAATTTTTTTAATTTAGTTTGTTAATGTTAAATTTTTTTTAATTTAGTTATTAGACTTTTATAACATGGATCCCGGGTTTGACGGGTTAACCTGGGTTGACAAGTGAACCCGGAATTTTATTTTTGCTTTTTTTCTTTTTAATTAATTTTTTCGTTTAGTTTAGTTTGATAATGTTAAATTTTTTTTCTATTTAATTATTAGACTTTCATGACACGTATCCCCGGCTTGACGGGTTAACTCAGTTAATTCTGGGTTAACCAGTTAATTTTTTTTTCTATTTAGTTATCAAACTTTCATGACGTGAATCCCAGGTTTGACGGGTTAACCCAGTTAATTTAGATTTTTTTTCTTTTTTTTCATTAGTTTTTTCTTCCTATTGGTTTTTTTTTAA
Organism: Populus simonii; assembly: GCA_007827005.2. Taxonomy (NCBI): domain Eukaryota; kingdom Viridiplantae; phylum Streptophyta; class Magnoliopsida; order Malpighiales; family Salicaceae; genus Populus; species Populus simonii. The sequence continues at coordinate 5,621,091 of CM017470.2, read as the reverse complement.
TTAATCTATTTAATTATCACATTTTTATGACACGACTTTGTAGCCAGACCCACATCCAAGGCTCTTAAGTCCGGTGTTGCAGCCAGACTCACTTAAAATTGAGTAATGTAAGTTTATTATTATTAATATTATAAATATTACTCCTGATTCAATCGATGCAGCTAGACCTAAGGTTATTGGGTATATCTTCTCATAAAGACCTAACACTCTTAAATCTTAGCCTTTTTAATATTTTTTATAAAAGAAAAAAATTAACCCGTGACGTATGTCTTTGTTTTTTTCCTTTTCTTTTCCTTTTTAAGCTTTTTACTGTGGACAGCATAGTGTAGGCCACAAAGAAAAAGCTGATGTATTTAGTTTTTTTTTTGTCTTTTTTCATTGTTTTTTTATTTTTAATTATTTTTTTTATTTTAGTTTGTTGGTATTAACTTTCTTTCTATTTAGTTATTAGACTTTCGTTACACAGATCCCAGGTTTGACGGGCTAACAAAGTTGATTCAAATTTTTTTTCTTTTTCTTCATTAGTTTTTTTCTTCCTGTAGGTTTTTTTCTCTTTGCTTTTTCTTTTTTAATTAATCTTTTTTTTTAATTTAGTTCATTAATATTAAATCTTTTTTCTATTTAGTTATCACACTTTCATGACACGAATCCCAGGTTTGACGGGTTATCCCAGTTGATTCAGATTTTTTTTCTTTTTCCTCATTAGTTTTTTTCTTCTGATTTTATCTTTTAATATTGTAAGTAGTCCACAATGAAAAGGCCAATGCCTTTAGTTTTTTTTTTTTTTTTGCTTCTTTTTTTCTTTTTATGCCTTTCACTATGGACTGCACAGTGCAGTCCACGGTGAAAAGGCTTGTTATAACCCAATTTTTTACCCTTTTATTTTATTGTTATTATTACTATTATTTTATTTACTAAAAAATGATAATAAAAAAGATGAAAAAATGATGATGAAAAAACAAATAAAAAAATAAAGAATAAATTAAAATTTGGGTTAAGGGCAACATGATTGGAAGTTTTGAGACTTAATTGAGCTTGGAATTAATTTAATTAATCAAATCAAGGGCTTAATTAGAGAATTGATAAGTTTTGAGACTTAATTGAGTTTGAAATTAATTTAATTAATGAAATCAAGGACTTAATTGAAGAAATACCAAAGTTTGGGGTTTAATTAGGGTCCAAATTGCAAAAATTAAAATCAAAGGACTAGCTTGAAAATGGCGTCAAAATGCAGGTGTTCAATTACAATTTAACTAGGGGCTTAGTTGCAAAACTTTCAAAAATGCAAGGGTCAAAATGCAAACGGTCATTTCACATCTCAAAACGGCGTCGTTTCAAAGGACACTGTTCATCTTCTTCAAACTAGAAACGGACACTGCACGATCCTCAGTCCCTCATTACTCCTGCAAACGGTCGGTCACCTCATTATTTAGAGGTGACCGCATGGCATTCTCTGGCTCTATAAAAGCTAGAGAAAGGCCATGCACAAAAGAAGAGGGAGGGAAAAAGAACATAAAACACCAAGGAGCAGAAAAATCAACCCAAAAATAGAGAAAAGAACAGAGAAAAAGCAGAGAAAACAGAGCATAAATCCAGAAAAATACATAGAGAAGGAGAGAAAGGCAGAGGAGAGTCACAGATCAGCCCTGCATTGTCTTCATCCCTGCAAAAAAAAGAAGAACGACACTGAACCAAAGATTATTGACAACCAGCATCACCATTGTCTATTGTCCTTCATCTCGAAACCAGAGGAGACAGAACACAATCAAAGAAAGAAGCAGAAGCCCCTTCATCTCAAGAACTGAGAAATCAAAAAACAGGGGACAGTGGACATAGCGGGGGAAAGAGTGGAAAGCAGTCGAACGAAAGTAGCCACACCAGCGTTGCAGCCTTCTTCGCCATCTCCAGAAACAGGTGTGCCCATTCCCTTTTTGCTCTTCAGTGTTCAATAACATTTGAACAATGCGAAGGTAATTTAATTACCTTCGCACTATTGATGCACGCGTGAAATTGCTTCACGCGTGCATCTGTTTTTTTTTTTTTGGCCCAGTCGGGTCACTGGCTTGGGCCAGTGACCGGGCTGGGCTGGCTGGGTCCAGCCCAGCCCATGTGGGCTGAGCTGGGCCCAGCCCAAAAATGTAAATAAAAAATAATAAAAATAGTGTATGTAAAAAAATATATAAATATGAATTTATCCTCTCTTTTTTCATTGAAGCCAGAGTCAGGAATAAAAATATCAATTCAAATTTATATTATTTTTATTCATTGTATTTTATTTTATTTAGCTAGAAAATTAAAAAATATGTGCGTGCGTAAAAAATAATTTTTTTATGTGAATATTCACTGACGCCAGAGTCAGGAATATTATAAGCAAATTATCATAGCATAAACTAATAAACATTTAGCAATTTAAGACAAAACCAGCAATGCAGTCTGCCTCAGGTAGAACGTTTAAGGAGTGATAATATCTTCCCTTTTACGTAACCAATCCCGAGCCATAGAATCTCTGATGACCAGTTAGGGTTCCTAGCGACCGTAATACTAGGTAGCGACTCCTTTAACAAGACATTTTCCCCTAAAAGAACAAGATACCAGAAATCTGTTCTTTTTCCATAATTCAAGATTTATTTTTAGGGCCGCCACGATGTCGGGTGTGACAAGGCTGATGCCTTCTTTTTTTTCTTTTTAATTAATTTTTTTCTATTTAGTTATCAGACTTTCATGATACAGATCTCAGGTTTGACGGATTAACCCAGTTAATTTTGATTTTTTTTTCTTTTTCTTCATTAGTTTTTTTCTTCTTATAAGTTTTTTTTTCTTTTCTTTTTTTATTTTTAATTAATATTTTTTTATTTAATTTCACTCATCAATATTAACTTTTTTTCTATTTAATTGGCGGATGCCTTTAGTTTTTTTTTTTTGCTTTTTTGCCGTTTTTATACCTTTAAATGTGGACTGCAAAGTGCAGTCCACAATGAAAAGACTGATGCCTTTTGTTTGTTTTTTTTCCTTTTTAATTAATTTTTTTTGTTTAATTTAGTTTGTTAATGTTCAATTTTTTTCTATTTACTTATCAAACTTTCATGACATGGATCCCGGATTTGATGGGTTAACCTGGTTTGACGAGTTAGCCCAGTTAATTCTGGGTAACCCATCAAATTTTTTTTTTCTATTTAGTTATCAAACTTTCACAACACGAATCCAATGTTTGACGGGTTAACCTGATTTGAAGGGTTAACCCAGTTAATTCAGATTTTTTTTTCTTTTTCTTCATTAGTTTTCTTTCTTCAAGTTGGTTTTTTTTATTTGTTTTTTTTATTTTTAATTAATCTATTTAATTATCACACTCTTATGATACGACCTTACAGCTTGACCCACATCCAAGATTATTAGATCTGGTATTGCAACCAGACCCACTTAAACTTGGGTCATGTAAGTTTAATGTTATTATTAATATTATAAATATTACTTTTAAGTTAGGTGTTGCAGCCAAACCCAAGATTCTTGGGTATAGTTTCGCAAAAAAACTTAACACTTTTAAATATTTACTTTTTTTTAATATTTTTTATAAAAA